>JBAMJV010005407.1:30000-167500 GCA_037951105.1 Echinarachnius parma
AGAAGTGTTAGTAGAAGAAGACGAAGTAGAAGTGTTAGAAGAAGAAGACGAATTAGGAGTGTTAGTAGAAGAAGAAGAAGTAGAAGTGTTAGTAGAAGAAGAAGAAGTAGAAGTGTTAGTAGAAGAAGAAGAAATAGTAGTGTTAGTAGAAGTGTTAGTAGAAAAAGAAGTAGAAGTGTTAGGAGAAGAAGAAGAAGTAGAAGTGTTAGTAGAAGAAGACGAAGTAGAAGTGTTAGTAGAAGAAGTAGAAGTGTTAGTAGAAGAAGAAGAAAAAGAAGTAGAAGGTTTAGTAGAAGAAGAAGAAGTAGAAGTGTTAGTAGAAGAAGAAGAAGAAGTATTAGTAGAAGAAGAAGTAGAAGTGTTAGTAGAAGAAGAAGAAGAAGTATTAGTAGAAGAAGAAGTAGAAGTGTTAGTAGAAGAAGAAAAAGCAGTAGTGTTAGTTGAAGAAGAAGAAGTAGAAGTGTTAGTAGAAGAAGAAGTAGAAGTGTTAGTAGAAGAAGAAGTAGAAGTGTTAGTAGAAGAAGAAGAAGTAGAAGTGTTAAGTAGAAGAAGAAGTAGAAGTGTTAGTAGAAGAAGAAGAAGTAGTAGTGTTAGTAGAAGAAGAAGAAGTAGAAGTGTTAGTAGAAGAAGAAGTAGAAGTATTAGTAGAAGAAGAAGAAGTGTTAGTAGAAGAGGAAGTAGAAGTGTTAGTAGAAAAAGAAGTAGAAGTGTTAGTAGAAAAAGAAGTAGAAGTGTTAGTAGAAAAAGAAGTAGAAGTGTTAGTAAAAAAAGAAGTAGAAGTGTTAGTAGAAGAAGAAGTAGAAGTGTTAGTAGAAGAAGAAGTAGAAGTGTTAGTAGAAGAAGAAGAAGAAGAAGCAGAAGAAGAAGAAGAAGAAGAAGAAGTAGAAGTGTTAGTAGAAGAAGAAGAAGAAGTAGAAGTGTTAGTAGAAGAAGAAGAAGAAGTAGAAGGTTTAGTAGAAGAAGAAGAAGTAGAAGTGTTAGTAGAAGAAGAAGTAGTAGTGTTAGTAGAAGAAGAAGTAGAAGTGTTAGTAGAAAAAGAAGTAGAAGTTTTAGTAGAAGAAGAAGTACAAGTGTTAGTAGAAGAAGACGAAGTAGAAGTGTTAGTAGAAGAAGAAGAAGTAGTAGAAGTGTTAGTAGAAGAAGAAGAAGTAGTAGAAGTGTTAGTAGAAGAAGAAGTAGAAGTGTTAGTAGAAGAAGAAGTAGAAGTGTTAGTAGAAGAAGAAGTAGAAGTGTTAGTAGAAGAAGAAGTAGTAGTGTTAGTAGAAGTAGAAGTAGAAGTGTTAGTAGAAGAAGAAGTAGAAGTGTTAGTAGAAGAAGAAGTAGAAGTGTTAGTAGAAGAAGAAGTAGAAGTGTTAGTAGAAAAAGAAGTAGAAGTGTTAGTAGAAGAAGACGAAGTAGAAGTGTTAGTAGAAGAAGAAGAAGTAGAAGTGTTAGTAGAAGAAGAAGAAGTAAAAGTGTTAGTAGAAGAAGAAGAATAAGTAGAAGTGTTAGTAGAAGAAGAAGAAGAAGTAGAAGTGTTAGTAGAAGAAGAAGTAGAAGTGTTAGTGTTAGTAAAAGAAGAAGAAGAAGAAGAAGTAGAAGTGTTAGTAGAAAAAGAAGTAGAAATGTGAGTAGAAAAAGAAGTAGAAGTGTTAGTAGAAGAAGAAGTAGAAGTGTTAGTAGAAGAAGAAGTAGAAGTGTTAGTAGAAGAAGAAGTAGAAGTATTAGTAGAAGAAGAAGAAGTGTTAGTAGAAGAAGAAGTAGAAGTGTTAGTAGAAAAAGAAGTAGAAGTGTTAGTAGAAAAAGAATTAGAAGTGTTAGTAGAAGAAGAAGTAGAAGTGTTAGTAGAAGAAGAAGTAGAAGTGTTAGTAGAAGAAGAAGAAGAAGAAGCAGAAGAAGAAGAAGAAGAAGTAGAAGTGTTAGTAGTAGAATAAGAAGAAGTAGAAGTGTTAGTAGAAGAAGAAGAAGAAGTAGAAGGTTTAGTAGAAGAAGAAGAAGTAGAAGTGTTAGTAGAAGAAGAAGAAGTATTAGTAGAAGAAGAAGTAGAAGTGTTAGTAGAAGAAGAAAAAGCAGTACTGTTAGTAGAAGAAGAAGAAGTAGAAGTGTTAGTAGAAGAAGAAGAAGTATTAGTAGAAGAAGAAGTAGAAGTGTTAGTAGGAGAAGAAAAAGCAGTACTGTTAGTAGAAGAAGAAGAAGTAGAAGTGTTAGTAGAAGAAGAAGTTGAAGTGTTAGTAGAAGAAGAAGAAGACGAAGTAGAAGTGCTAGTAGAAGAAGACGAAGAAGTAGAAGTGTTAGTAGAAGAAGAAGAAGAAGAAGAAGTAGAAGTGTTAGTAGAAGAAGAAGAAGACGAAGTAGAAGTGTTAGTAGAAGAAGACGAAGTAGAAGTGTTAGTAGAAGAAGACGAATAAGTAGAAGTGTTAGTAGAAGAAGTAGAAGTAGAAGTGTTAGTAGAAGAAGTAGAAGTGTTAGTAGAAGAAGAAGAAAAAGAAGTAGAAGGTTTAGTAGAAGAAGAAGAAGTAGAAGTGTTAGTAGAAGAAGAAGAAGAAGTATTAGTAGAAGAAGAAGTAGAAGTGTTAGTAGAAGAAGAAGAAGAAGTATTAGTAGAAGAAGAAGTAGAAGTGTTAGTAGAAGAAGAAAAAGCAGTAGTGTTAGTTGAAGAAGAAGAAGTAGAAGTGTTAGTAGAAGAAGAAGTAGAAGTGTTAGTAGAAGAAGAAGTAGAAGTGTTAGTAGAAGAAGAAGAAGTAGAAGTGTTAAGTAGAAGAAGAAGTAGAAGTGTTAGTAGAAGAAGAAGAAGTAGTAGTGTTAGTAGAAGAAGAAGAAGTAGAAGTGTTAGTAGAAGAAGAAGTAGAAGTATTAGTAGAAGAAGAAGAAGTGTTAGTAGAAGAGGAAGTAGAAGTGTTAGTAGAAAAAGAAGTAGAAGTGTTAGTAGAAAAAGAAGTAGAAGTGTTAGTAGAAAAAGAAGTAGAAGTGTTAGTAAAAAAAGAAGTAGAAGTGTTAGTAGAAGAAGAAGTAGAAGTGTTAGTAGAAGAAGAAGTAGAAGTGTTAGTAGAAGAAGAAGAAGAAGAAGCAGAAGAAGAAGAAGAAGAAGAAGAAGTAGAAGTGTTAGTAGAAGAAGAAGAAGAAGTAGAAGTGTTAGTAGAAGAAGAAGAAGAAGTAGAAGGTTTAGTAGAAGAAGAAGAAGTAGAAGTGTTAGTAGAAGAAGAAGTAGTAGTGTTAGTAGAAGAAGAAGTAGAAGTGTTAGTAGAAAAAGAAGTAGAAGTTTTAGTAGAAGAAGAAGTACAAGTGTTAGTAGAAGAAGACGAAGTAGAAGTGTTAGTAGAAGAAGAAGAAGTAGTAGAAGTGTTAGTAGAAGAAGAAGAAGTAGTAGAAGTGTTAGTAGAAGAAGAAGTAGAAGTGTTAGTAGAAGAAGAAGTAGAAGTGTTAGTAGAAGAAGAAGTAGAAGTGTTAGTAGAAGAAGAAGTAGTAGTGTTAGTAGAAGTAGAAGTAGAAGTGTTAGTAGAAGAAGAAGTAGAAGTGTTAGTAGAAGAAGAAGTAGAAGTGTTAGTAGAAGAAGAAGTAGAAGTGTTAGTAGAAAAAGAAGTAGAAGTGTTAGTAGAAGAAGACGAAGTAGAAGTGTTAGTAGAAGAAGAAGAAGTAGAAGTGTTAGTAGAAGAAGAAGAAGTAAAAGTGTTAGTAGAAGAAGAAGAATAAGTAGAAGTGTTAGTAGAAGAAGAAGAAGAAGTAGAAGTGTTAGTAGAAGAAGAAGTAGAAGTGTTAGTGTTAGTAAAAGAAGAAGAAGAAGAAGAAGTAGAAGTGTTAGTAGAAAAAGAAGTAGAAATGTGAGTAGAAAAAGAAGTAGAAGTGTTAGTAGAAGAAGAAGTAGAAGTGTTAGTAGAAGAAGAAGTAGAAGTGTTAGTAGAAGAAGAAGTAGAAGTATTAGTAGAAGAAGAAGAAGTGTTAGTAGAAGAAGAAGTAGAAGTGTTAGTAGAAAAAGAAGTAGAAGTGTTAGTAGAAAAAGAATTAGAAGTGTTAGTAGAAGAAGAAGTAGAAGTGTTAGTAGAAGAAGAAGTAGAAGTGTTAGTAGAAGAAGAAGAAGAAGAAGCAGAAGAAGAAGAAGAAGAAGTAGAAGTGTTAGTAGTAGAATAAGAAGAAGTAGAAGTGTTAGTAGAAGAAGAAGAAGAAGTAGAAGGTTTAGTAGAAGAAGAAGAAGTAGAAGTGTTAGTAGAAGAAGAAGAAGTATTAGTAGAAGAAGAAGTAGAAGTGTTAGTAGAAGAAGAAAAAGCAGTACTGTTAGTAGAAGAAGAAGAAGTAGAAGTGTTAGTAGAAGAAGAAGAAGTATTAGTAGAAGAAGAAGTAGAAGTGTTAGTAGGAGAAGAAAAAGCAGTACTGTTAGTAGAAGAAGAAGAAGTAGAAGTGTTAGTAGAAGAAGAAGTAGAAGTGTTAGTAGAAGAAGAAGAAGACGAAGTAGAAGTGCTAGTAGAAGAAGACGAAGAAGTAGAAGTGTTAGTAGAAGAAGAAGAAGAAGAAGAAGTAGAAGTGTTAGTAGAAGAAGAAGAAGACGAAGTAGAAGTGTTAGTAGAAGAAGACGAAGTAGAAGTGTTAGTAGAAGAAGACGAATAAGTAGAAGTGTTAGTAGAAGAAGTAGAAGTGTTAGTAGAAGAAGAAGAAGAAGAAGCAGAAGAAGAAGAAGAAGAAGAAGAAGAAGTAGAAGTGTTAGTAGAAGAAGAAGAAGAAGTAGAAGTGTTAGTAGAAGAAGAAGAAGAAGTAGAAGTGTTAGTAGAAGAAGAAGAAGAAGTAGAAGGTTTAGTAGAAGAAGAAGAAGTAGAAGGTTTAGTAGAAGAAGAAGAAGTAGAAGTGTTAGTAGAAGAAGAAGAAGTATTAGTAGAAGAAGAAGTAGAAGTGTTAGTAGAAGAAGAAAAAGCAGTACTGTTAGTAGAAGAAGAAGAAGTAGAAGTGTTAGTAGAAGAAGAAGTAGAAGTGTTAGTAGAAGAAGAAGAAGACGAAGTAGAAGTGCTAGTAGAAGAAGACGAAGAAGTAGAAGTGTTAGTAGAAGAAGAAGAAGAAGAAGAAGTAGAAGTGTTAGTAGAAGAAGAAGAAGACGAAGTAGAAGTGTTAGTAGAAGAAGACGAAGTAGAAGTGTTAGTAGAAGAAGACGAATAAGTAGAAGTGTTAGTAGAAGAAGTAGAAGTGTTAGTAGAAGAAGAAGAAGAAGAAGCAGAAGAAGAAGAAGAAGAAGAAGAAGAAGTAGAAGTGTTAGTAGAAGAAGAAGAAGAAGTAGAAGTGTTAGTAGAAGAAGAAGAAGAAGTAGAAGTGTTAGTAGAAGAAGAAGAAGAAGTAGAAGGTTTAGTAGAAGAAGAAGAAGTAGAAGTGTTAGTAGAAGAAGACGAAGAAGTAGAAGTGTTAGTAGAAGAAGAAAAAGCAGTAGTGTTAGTAGAAGAAGAAGAAGTAGAAGTGTTAGTAGAAGAAGAAGTAGAAGTGTTAGTAGAAGAAGAAGAAGAAGAAGAAGAAGTAGAAGTGTTAGTAGAAGAAGAAGAAGTAGAAGTGTTAGTAGAAGAAGAAGAAGTAGAAGTGTTAGTAGAAGAAGTAGAAGTGTTAGTAGAAGAAGAAGTAGAAGTGTTAGTAGAAGAAGAAGAAAAAGAAGTAGAAGTGTTAGTAGAAGAAGAAGTAGAAGTATTAGTAGAAGAAGAAGAAGTGTTAGTAGAAGAAGAAGTAGAAGTGTTAGTAGAAAAAGAAGTAGAAGTGTTAGTAGAAAAAGAATTAGAAGTGTTAGTAGAAGAAGAAGTAGAAGTGTTAGTAGAAGAAGAAGTAGAAGTGTTAGTAGAAGAAGAAGAAGAAGAAGCAGAAGAAGAAGAAGAAGAAGTAGAAGTGTTAGTAGTAGAATAAGAAGAAGTAGAAGTGTTAGTAGAAGAAAAAGAAGAAGTAGAAGGTTTAGTAGAAGAAGAAGAAGTAGAAGTGTTAGTAGAAGAAGAAGAAGTATTAGTAGAAGAAGAAGTAGAAGTGTTAGTAGAAGAAGAAAAAGCAGTACTGTTAGTAGAAGAAGAAGAAGTAGAAGTGTTAGTAGAAGAAGAAGTAGAAGTGTTAGTAGAAGAAGAAGTACAAGTGTTAGTAGAAGAAGACGAAGTAGAAGTGTTAGTAGAAGAAGAAGAAGTAGTAGAAGTGTTAGTAGAAGAAGAAGTAGAAGTGTTAGTAGAAGAAGAAGTAGAAGTGTTAGTAGAAGAAGAAGTAGTAGTGTTAGTAGAAGAAGAAGTAGAAGTGTTAGTAGAAAAAGAAGTAGAAGTTTTAGTAGAAGAAGAAGTAGAAGTGTTAGTAGAAAAAGAAGTAGAGGTGTTAGTAGAAAAAGAAGTAGAAGTGTTAGTAGAAAAAGAAGTAGAAGTGTTAGTAGAAAAAGAAGTAGAAGTGTTAGTAGAAGAAGAAGTAGAAGTGTTAGTAGAAGAAGAAGTAGAAGTGTTAGTAGAAAAAGAAGTAGAATTGTTAGTAGAAGAAGAAGAAGTAGAAGTGTTAGTAGAAGAAGACGAAGTAGAAGTGTTAGTAGAAGAAGACGAAGTAGAAGTGTTAGTAGAAGAAGACGAAGTAGAAGTGTTAGTAGAAGAAGAGGAAGTAGAATTGTTAGTAGAAGAAGAAGAAGTAGAAGTGTTAGTAGAAGAAGACGAAGTAGAAGTGTTAGTAGAAGAAGACGAAGTAGAAGTGTTAGTAGAAGAAGACGAAGTAGAAGTGTTAGTAGAAGAAGAGGAAGTAAAAGTGTTAGTAGAAGAAGAAGAATAAGTAGAAGTGTTAGTAGAAGAAGAAGTAGAAGTGTTAGTGTTAGTAAAAGAAGAAGAAGAAGAAGAAGTAGAAGTGTTAGTAGAAGAAGAAGTAGAAGTGTTAGTAGAAGAAGAAGAAAAAGAAGTAGAAGTGTTAGTAGAAGAAGAAGTAGAAGTATTAGTAGAAGAAGAAGTAGAAGTGTTAGTAGAAAAAGAAGTAGAAGTGTTAGTAGAAAAAGAATTAGAAGTGTTAGTAGAAGAAGAAGTAGAAGTGTTAGTAGAAGAAGAAGTAGAAGTGTTAGTAGAAGAAGAAGAAGAAGAAGCAGAAGAAGAAGAAGAAGAAGTAGAAGTGTTAGTAGTAGAATAAGAAGAAGTAGAAGTGTTAGTAGAAGAAGAAGAAGAAGTAGAAGGTTTAGTAGAAGAAGAAGAAGTAGAAGTGTTAGTAGAAGAAGAAGAATAAGTAGAAGTGTTAGTAGAAGAAGAAGTAGAAGTGTTAGTAGAAGAAGAAGTAGAAGTAGAAGTGTTAGTAGAAGAAGAAGAAGAAGTAGAAGGTTTAGTAGAAGAAGAAGAAGTAGAAGTGTTAGTAGAAGAAGAAGAATAAGTAGAAGTGTTAGTAGAAGAAGAAGTAGAAGTGTTAGTAGAAGAAGAAGTAGAAGTGTTAGTGTTAGTAAAAGAAGAAGAAGAAGAAGAAGTAGAAGTGTTAGTAGAAGAAGAAGTAGAAGTGTTAGTAGAAGAAGAAGAAAAAGAAGTAGAAGTGTTAGTAGAAGAAGAAGTAGAAGTATTAGTAGAAGAAGAAAAGTGTTAGTAGAAGAAGAAGTAGAAGTGTTAGTAGAAAAAGAAGTAGAAGTGTTAGTAGAAAAAGAATTAGAAGTGTTAGTAGAAGAAGAAGTAGAAGTGTTAGTAGAAGAAGAAGTAGAAGTGTTAGTAGAAGAAGAAGAAGAAGAAGCAGAAGAAGAAGAAGAAGAAGTAGAAGTGTTAGTAGTAGAATAAGAAGAAGTAGAAGTGTTAGTAGAAGAAGAAGAAGAAGTAGAAGGTTTAGTAGAAGAAGAAGAAGTAGAAGTGTTAGTAGAAGAAGAAGAAGTATTAGTAGAAGAAGAAGTAGAAGTGTTAGTAGAAGAAGAAAAAGCAGTACTGTTAGTAGAAGAAGAAGAAGTAGAAGTGTTAGTAGAAGAAGAAGTAGAAGTGTTAGTAGAAGAAGAAGTACAAGTGTTAGTAGAAGAAGACGAAGTAGAAGTGTTAGTAGAAGAAGAAGAAGTAGTAGAAGTGTTAGTAGAAGAAGAAGTAGAAGTGTTAGTAGAAGAAGAAGTAGAAGTGTTAGTAGAAGAAGAAGTAGTAGTGTTAGTAGAAGAAGAAGTAGAAGTGTTAGTAGAAAAAGAAGTAGAAGTTTTAGTAGAAGAAGAAGTAGAAGTGTTAGTAGAAAAAGAAGTAGAAGTGTTAGTAGAAAAAGAAGTAGAAGTGTTAGTAGAAAAAGAAGTAGAAGTGTTAGTAGAAAAAGAAGTAGAAGTGTTAGTAGAAAAAGAAGTAGAAGTGTTAGTAGAAGAAGAAGTAGAAGTGTTAGTAGAAGAAGAAGTAGAAGTGTTAGTAGAAAAAGAAGTAGAATTGTTAGTAGAAGAAGAAGAAGTAGAAGTGTTAGTAGAAGAAGACGAAGTAGAAGTGTTAGTAGAAGAAGACGAAGTAGAAGTGTTAGTAGAAGAAGAGGAAGTAGAAGTGTTAGTAGAAGAAGAGGAAGTAAAAGTGTTAGTAGAAGAAGAAGAATAAGTAGAAGTGTTAGTAGAAGAAGAAGTAGAAGTGTTAGTAGAAGAAGAAGTAGAAGTGTTAGTGTTAGTAAAAGAAGAAGAAGAAGAAGAAGTAGAAGTGTTAGTAGAAGAAGAAGTAGAAGTGTTAGTAGAAGAAGAAGAAAAAGAAGTAGAAGTGTTAGTAGAAGAAGAAGTAGAAGTATTAGTAGAAGAAGAAGAAGTGTTAGTAGAAGAAGAAGAAGTAGAAGTGTTAGTAGAAGAAGAAGTAGTAGTGTTAGTAGAAGAAGAAGTAGAAGTGTTAGTAGAAAAAGAAGTAGAAGTGTTAGTAGAAGAAGAAGAAGTAGAAGTGTTAGTAGAAGAAGAAGTAGAAGTGTTAGTAGAAGAAGAAGTAGTAGTGTTAGTAGAAGAAGAAGTAGAAGTGTTAGTAGAAGAAGAAGTAGAAGTGTTAGTAGAAGAAGAAGTAGAAGTGTTAGTAGAAGAAGAAGTAGAAGTGTTAGTAGAAAAAGAAGTAGAATTGTTAGTAGAAGAAGAAGAAGTAGAAGTGTTAGTAGAAGAAGACGAAGTAGAAGTGTTAGTAGAAGAAGACGAAGTAGAAGTGTTAGTAGAAGAAGACGAAGTAGAAGTGTTAGTAGAAGAAGAAGAAGTAAAAGTGTTAGTAGAAGAAGAAGAATAAGTAGAAGTGTTAGTAGAAGAAGAAGAAGAAGTAGAAGTGTTAGTAGAAGAAGAAGTAGAAGTGTTAGTGTTAGTAAAAGAAGAAGAAGAAGAAGAAGTAGAAGTGTTAGTAGAAAAAGAAGTAGAAGTGTTAGTAGAAGAAGAAGAAGTAGAAGTGTTAGTAGAAGAAGAAGTAGAAGTGTTAGTAGAAGAAGAAGTAGAAGTGTTAGTAGAAGAAGACGAAGTAGAAGTGTTAGTAGAAGAAGACGAAGTAGAAGTGTTAGTAGAAGAAGACGAATTAGGAGTGTTAGTAGAAGAAGAAGAAGTAGAAGTGTTAGTAGAAGAAGAAGAAGTAGAAGTGTTAGTAGAAGAAGAAGAAATAGTAGTGTTAGTAGAAGTGTTAGTAGAAAAAGAAGTAGAAGTGTTAGTAGAAGAAGAAGAAGTAGAAGTGTTAGTAGAAGAAGACGAAGTAGAAGTGTTAGTAGAAGAAGTAGAAGTGTTAGTAGAAGAAGAAGAAAAAGAAGTAGAAGGTTTAGTAGAAGAAGAAGAAGTAGAAGTGTTAGTAGAAGAAGAAGAAGAAGTATTAGTAGAAGAAGAAGTAGAAGTGTTAGTAGAAGAAGAAGAAGAAGTATTAGTAGAAGAAGAAGTAGAAGTGTTAGTAGAAGAAGAAAAAGCAGTAGTGTTAGTTGAAGAAGAAGAAGTAGAAGTGTTAGTAGAAGAAGAAGTAGAAGTGTTAGTAGAAGAAGAAGTAGAAGTGTTAGTAGAAGAAGAAGAAGTAGAAGTGTTAAGTAGAAGAAGAAGTAGAAGTGTTAGTAGAAGAAGAAGAAGTAGTAGTGTTAGTAGAAGAAGAAGAAGTAGAAGTGTTAGTAGAAGAAGAAGTAGAAGTATTAGTAGAAGAAGAAGAAGTGTTAGTAGAAGAGGAAGTAGAAGTGTTAGTAGAAAAAGAAGTAGAAGTGTTAGTAGAAAAAGAAGTAGAAGTGTTAGTAGAAAAAGAAGTAGAAGTGTTAGTAAAAAAAGAAGTAGAAGTGTTAGTAGAAGAAGAAGTAGAAGTGTTAGTAGAAGAAGAAGTAGAAGTGTTAGTAGAAGAAGAAGAAGAAGAAGCAGAAGAAGAAGAAGAAGAAGAAGAAGTAGAAGTGTTAGTAGAAGAAGAAGAAGAAGTAGAAGTGTTAGTAGAAGAAGAAGAAGAAGTAGAAGGTTTAGTAGAAGAAGAAGAAGTAGAAGTGTTAGTAGAAGAAGAAGAAGTAGTAGTGTTAGTAGAAGAAGAAGTAGAAGTGTTAGTAGAAAAAGAAGTAGAAGTTTTAGTAGAAGAAGAAGTACAAGTGTTAGTAGAAGAAGACGAAGTAGAAGTGTTAGTAGAAGAAGAAGAAGTAGTAGAAGTGTTAGTAGAAGAAGAAGAAGTAGTAGAAGTGTTAGTAGAAGAAGAAGTAGAAGTGTTAGTAGAAGAAGAAGTAGAAGTGTTAGTAGAAGAAGAAGTAGAAGTGTTAGTAGAAGAAGAAGTAGTAGTGTTAGTAGAAGTAGAAGTAGAAGTGTTAGTAGAAGAAGAAGTAGAAGTGTTAGTAGAAGAAGAAGTAGAAGTGTTAGTAGAAGAAGAAGTAGAAGTGTTAGTAGAAAAAGAAGTAGAATTGTTAGTAGAAGAAGAAGTAGAAGTGTTAGTAGAAGAAGACGAAGTAGAAGTGTTAGTAGAAGAAGACGAAGTAGAAGTGTTAGTAGAAGAAGACGAAGTAGAAGTGTTAGTAGAAGAAGAAGAAGTAGAAGTGTTAGTAGAAGAAGAAGAAGTAGAAGTGTTAGTAGAAGAAGTAGAAGTGTTAGTAGAAGAAGAAGTAGAAGTGTTAGTAGAAGAAGAAGAAAAAGAAGTAGAAGTGTTAGTAGAAGAAGAAGTAGAAGTATTAGTAGAAGAAGAAGAAGTGTTAGTAGAAGAAGAAGTAGAAGTGTTAGTAGAAAAAGAAGTAGAAGTGTTAGTAGAAAAAGAATTAGAAGTGTTAGTAGAAGAAGAAGTAGAAGTGTTAGTAGAAGAAGAAGTAGAAGTGTTAGTAGAAGAAGAAGAAGAAGAAGCAGAAGAAGAAGAAGAAGAAGTAGAAGTGTTAGTAGTAGAATAAGAAGAAGTAGAAGTGTTAGTAGAAGAAAAAGAAGAAGTAGAAGGTTTAGTAGAAGAAGAAGAAGTAGAAGTGTTAGTAGAAGAAGAAGAAGTATTAGTAGAAGAAGAAGTAGAAGTGTTAGTAGAAGAAGAAAAAGCAGTACTGTTAGTAGAAGAAGAAGAAGTAGAAGTGTTAGTAGAAGAAGAAGTAGAAGTGTTAGTAGAAGAAGAAGTACAAGTGTTAGTAGAAGAAGACGAAGTAGAAGTGTTAGTAGAAGAAGAAGAAGTAGTAGAAGTGTTAGTAGAAGAAGAAGTAGAAGTGTTAGTAGAAGAAGAAGTAGAAGTGTTAGTAGAAGAAGAAGTAGTAGTGTTAGTAGAAGAAGAAGTAGAAGTGTTAGTAGAAAAAGAAGTAGAAGTTTTAGTAGAAGAAGAAGTAGAAGTGTTAGTAGAAAAAGAAGTAGAGGTGTTAGTAGAAAAAGAAGTAGAAGTGTTAGTAGAAAAAGAAGTAGAAGTGTTAGTAGAAAAAGAAGTAGAAGTGTTAGTAGAAGAAGAAGTAGAAGTGTTAGTAGAAGAAGAAGTAGAAGTGTTAGTAGAAAAAGAAGTAGAATTGTTAGTAGAAGAAGAAGAAGTAGAAGTGTTAGTAGAAGAAGACGAAGTAGAAGTGTTAGTAGAAGAAGACGAAGTAGAAGTGTTAGTAGAAGAAGACGAAGTAGAAGTGTTAGTAGAAGAAGAGGAAGTAGAATTGTTAGTAGAAGAAGAAGAAGTAGAAGTGTTAGTAGAAGAAGACGAAGTAGAAGTGTTAGTAGAAGAAGACGAAGTAGAAGTGTTAGTAGAAGAAGACGAAGTAGAAGTGTTAGTAGAAGAAGAGGAAGTAAAAGTGTTAGTAGAAGAAGAAGAATAAGTAGAAGTGTTAGTAGAAGAAGAAGTAGAAGTGTTAGTAGAAGAAGAAGTAGAAGTGTTAGTGTTAGTAAAAGAAGAAGAAGAAGAAGAAGTAGAAGTGTTAGTAGAAGAAGAAGTAGAAGTGTTAGTAGAAGAAGAAGAAAAAGAAGTAGAAGTGTTAGTAGAAGAAGAAGTAGAAGTATTAGTAGAAGAAGAAGAAGTGTTAGTAGAAGAAGAAGTAGAAGTGTTAGTAGAAAAAGAAGTAGAAGTGTTAGTAGAAAAAGAATTAGAAGTGTTAGTAGAAGAAGAAGTAGAAGTGTTAGTAGAAGAAGAAGTAGAAGTGTTAGTAGAAGAAGAAGAAGAAGAAGCAGAAGAAGAAGAAGAAGAAGTAGAAGTGTTAGTAGTAGAATAAGAAGAAGTAGAAGTGTTAGTAGAAGAAGAAGAAGTAGAAGGTTTAGTAGAAGAAGAAGTAGAAGTGTTAGTAGAAGAAGAAGAATAAGTAGAAGTGTTAGTAGAAGAAGAAGTAGAAGTGTTAGTAGAAGAAGAAGTAGAAGTAGAAGTGTTAGTAGAAGAAGAAGAAGAAGTAGAAGGTTTAGTAGAAGAAGAAGAAGTAGAAGTGTTAGTAGAAGAAGAAGAATAAGTAGAAGTGTTAGTAGAAGAAGAAGTAGAAGTGTTAGTAGAAGAAGAAGTAGAAGTGTTAGTGTTAGTAAAAGAAGAAGAAGAAGAAGAAGTAGAAGTGTTAGTAGAAGAAGAAGTAGAAGTGTTAGTAGAAGAAGAAGAAAAAGAAGTAGAAGTGTTAGTAGAAGAAGAAGTAGAAGTATTAGTAGAAGAAGAAGAAGTGTTAGTAGAAGAAGAAGTAGAAGTGTTAGTAGAAAAAGAAGTAGAAGTGTTAGTAGAAAAAGAATTAGAAGTGTTAGTAGAAGAAGAAGTAGAAGTGTTAGTAGAAGAAGAAGTAGAAGTGTTAGTAGAAGAAGAAGAAGAAGAAGCAGAAGAAGAAGAAGAAGAAGTAGAAGTGTTAGTAGTAGAATAAGAAGAAGTAGAAGTGTTAGTAGAAGAAGAAGAAGAAGTAGAAGGTTTAGTAGAAGAAGAAGAAGTAGAAGTGTTAGTAGAAGAAGAAGAAGTATTAGTAGAAGAAGAAGTAGAAGTGTTAGTAGAAGAAGAAAAAGCAGTACTGTTAGTAGAAGAAGAAGAAGTAGAAGTGTTAGTAGAAGAAGAAGTAGAAGTGTTAGTAGAAGAAGAAGTACAAGTGTTAGTAGAAGAAGACGAAGTAGAAGTGTTAGTAGAAGAAGAAGAAGTAGTAGAAGTGTTAGTAGAAGAAGAAGTAGAAGTGTTAGTAGAAGAAGAAGTAGAAGTGTTAGTAGAAGAAGAAGTAGTAGTGTTAGTAGAAGAAGAAGTAGAAGTGTTAGTAGAAAAAGAAGTAGAAGTTTTAGTAGAAGAAGAAGTAGAAGTGTTAGTAGAAAAAGAAGTAGAAGTGTTAGTAGAAAAAGAAGTAGAAGTGTTAGTAGAAAAAGAAGTAGAAGTGTTAGTAGAAAAAGAAGTAGAAGTGTTAGTAGAAGAAGAAGTAGAAGTGTTAGTAGAAGAAGAAGTAGAAGTGTTAGTAGAAAAAGAAGTAGAATTGTTAGTAGAAGAAGAAGAAGTAGAAGTGTTAGTAGAAGAAGACGAAGTAGAAGTGTTAGTAGAAGAAGACGAAGTAGAAGTGTTAGTAGAAGAAGACGAAGTAGAAGTGTTAGTAGAAGAAGACGAAGTAGAAGTGTTAGTAGAAGAAGAGGAAGTAAAAGTGTTAGTAGAAGAAGAAGAATAAGTAGAAGTGTTAGTAGAAGAAGAAGTAGAAGTGTTAGTGTTAGTAAAAGAAGAAGAAGAAGAAGAAGTAGAAGTGTTAGTAGAAGAAGAAGTAGAAGTGTTAGTAGAAGAAGAAGAAAAAGAAGTAGAAGTGTTAGTAGAAGAAGAAGTAGAAGTATTAGTAGAAGAAGAAGAAGTGTTAGTAGAAGAAGAAGTAGAAGTGTTAGTAGAAAAAGAAGTAGAAGTGTTAGTAGAAAAAGAATTAGAAGTGTTAGTAGAAGAAGAAGTAGAAGTGTTAGTAGAAGAAGAAGTAGAAGTGTTAGTAGTAGAAGAAGAAGAAGAAGCAGAAGAAGAAGAAGAAGAAGAAGTAGAAGTGTTAGTAGTAGAATAAGAAGAAGTAGAAGTGTTAGTAGAAGAAGAAGAAGAAGTAGAAGGTTTAGTAGAAGAAGAAGAAGTAGAAGTGTTAGTAGAAGAAGAAGTATTAGTAGAAGAAGAAGTAGAAGTGTTAGTAGAAGAAGAAAAAGCAGTACTGTTAGTAGAAGAAGAAGAAGTAGAAGTGTTAGTAGAAGAAGAAGTAGAAGTGCTAGTAGAAGAAGACGAAGAAGTAGAAGTGTTAGTAGAAGAAGAAGAAGAAGAAGAAGTAGAAGTGTTAGTAGAAGAAGAAGAAGACGAAGTAGAAGTGTTAGTAGAAGAAGACGAAGTAGAAGTGTTAGTAGAAGAAGACGAATAAGTAGAAGTGTTAGTAGAAGAAGTAGAAGTGTTAGTAGAAGAAGAAGAAGAAGAAGCAGAAGAAGAAGAAGAAGAAGAAGAAGAAGTAGAAGTGTTAGTAGAAGAAGAAGAAGAAGTAGAAGTGTTAGTAGAAGAAGAAGAAGAAGTAGAAGTGTTAGTAGAAGAAGAAGAAGAAGTAGAAGGTTTAGTAGAAGAAGAAGAAGTAGAAGTGTTAGTAGAAGAAGACGAAGAAGTAGAAGTGTTAGTAGAAGAAGAAAAAGCAGTAGTGTTAGTAGAAGAAGAAGAAGTAGAAGTGTTAGTAGAAGAAGAAGTAGAAGTGTTAGTAGAAGAAGAAGAAGAAGAAGAAGTAGAAGTGTTAGTAGAAGAAGAAGAAGTAGAAGTGTTAGTAGAAGAAGAAGAAGTAGAAGTGTTAGTAGAAGAAGAAGTAGAAGTGTTAGTAGAAGAAGAAAAAGTAGTAGTGTTAGTAGAAGAAGAAGAAGTAGAAGTGTTAGTAGAAGAAGAAGTAGAAGTGTCAGTAGAAGAAGAAGAAGAAGAAGAAGAAGAAGTAGAAGTGTTAGTAGAAGAAGAAGAAAAAGAAGTAGAAGTGTTAGTAGAAGAAGACGAAGTAGAAGTGTTAGTAGAAGAAGACGAAGTAGAAGTGTTAGTAGAAGAAGACGAATAAGTAGAAGTGTTAGTAGAAGAAGTAGAAGTAGAAGTGTTAGTAGAAGAAGAAGAAGAAGTGTTAGTAGAAGAAGAAGAAGTAGAAGTGTTAATAGAAGAAGAAGAAGTAGAAGTAGAAGTGTTAGTAGTAGAAGAAGAAGAAGTAGAAGTGTTAGTAGAAGAAGTAGTAGTGTTAGTAGAAGAAGAAGTAGAAGTGTTAGTAGAAGAAGAAGAAGTAGAAGTGTTAGTAGAAGAAGAAGAAGAAGTAGATGTGTTAGTAAAAGAAGAAGAAGTAGAAGTGTTAGTAGAAGTAGAAGTGTTAGTAGAAGAAGAAGTAGTAGTGTTAGTAGAAGAAGAAGTAGAAGTGTTAGTAGAACAAGAAGTAGAAGTGTTAGTAGAAGAAGAAGAAGAAGTGTTAGTAGAAGAAGAAGTAGAAGTGTTAGTAGAAGTGTTAGTAGAAGAAGAAGAAGTAGAAGTGTTAGTAGAAGAAGAAGAAGTAGAAGTGTTAGTAGAAGAAGAAGAAGTAGAAGTGTTAGTAGAAGAAGAAGAAGTAGAAGTGTTAGTAGAAGAAGAAGTAGAAGTGTTAGTAGAAGAAGAAGAAGTAGAAGTGTTAGTAGAAGAAGAAGTAGAAGTGTTAGTAGAAGAAGAAGTAGAAGTGTTAGTAGAAGAAGAAGTAGAAGTGTTAGTAGAAGAAGAAGAAGTAGAAGTGTTAGTAGAAGAAGAAGAAGTAGAAGTGTTAGTAGAAGAAGAAGAAGTAGAAGTGTTAGTCGGCAAAGTTTCTGTTTTGCTATCGCAGGCTCTTTATGGATGCTCTGAGTGGCACCATGATTTTTGTTTGCCGCCGAAACGTGACGTTTTTCTGGACTGACGTTGATTGGTCTAGCCAAATGCCATTTTAACTATTAGCATTTTGAATCAATTTATTTAGTATGTGTTTTATTTGTTTCTACTTCGAAAAAATGTTAAAAATGATAGTACTTATTTTCTAGTCAGAACGAGGGTGTTCATACGACCTTTGACTTGAATGATATTAACGAGCACGTACGCGTTCGCAATCCTCCATAATTATAATATTTTTGCTACTTTTAATTAAATGGTTATACTTGGAAATATCATGGTATAATATAGATAATAATGATACAAAAAGTTGTACATTTATTTCCGCCCTAGTGAAGCATAATTTAGACCACGAGCATTTATTATTCTGATATGAATCACTGCAAAAGCAACTAAATGGACTTCAGACAGGGAAACAATGCCATCTCGATACTACAACTCAATTGTTTAGGTGAAATAGTGGGGTAAATGACAAACTTTTCTTAAAATTTATTAAAACTGTAACTATAGAAATACGTGTAGGCAGTTCATTCACTGTACAAGCCTTTGTTTTGTACGTCAAAGAGGAATGACATCCGTTTCCAAATCAAAGAAAAGGAATGTTTGGTACGTAGTTCGGAATCATCGCAGCTGTTTCGGGGGCATGCTAGAGAAAATCGTACATGATCGGCACGAATCATATACAGTAGTGTGCATGCACGTTCATGCTTACGCCAACACAATTGTTACCATGGCAACCTCTGACAATTCTGTCAAGAAGCTATGGTATATTGGCTAAATAACCACATTTATTAACATTTCCACACTTCCTCGTCTCGAATGGTCGTTGGTTAATATCTTCTCTTTTTATATATACACTTTTTGTTGTGGCCTTTGTTTCAACAAAGACAAAAAAGGGACTCTTCTTTTAACATGATCATGAATGGAATTTTAGCTTTGAAGTCCAAAAAAACGTCACATCTTTGCTTGGGGTCTGCGCAAAAATGTAAACATGGCAGTCTCCATGTTAGTACGGGACGCCGCAAAACAAAATTTGTGTCGTCTTTTTGCGAGATTGGTGTGGCCTCATCAGTGGGCCATTTTTTATTTTCTGTATATCAAATTAAAGCTCTCGGTGTCGCAAACGAAGTAGCATAGATGAAATTCTATCATTTTGGTTCGCTTTAAGGTACTTGGTCTCGGTCTCAAAAATTCTGAAAGTACTTGGTCTCGGCTTCGAAAACAAATAAGACCCCCCCCCCCCCTCCCCTCCTGCTCCCCCACTGAGAGGGGTTTTCAACTTTAGGTACTTGGTCTCGGTCTCGAAAATTGTGAAGGTACTTGGTCTCGGTCTCGAAAATGTTGAAGGTACTTTGTCTCTGCTTGAATTTTTGTACTAAATAACCCCCCCCCCCTTTAACAAATCCTGGGTTCGCCACAGCTCATCAACATCTATGAATGAGAAGAGATAATAATATATTATTTGATTTTGTACATGTACATATTTTACCGACTTCGCCGCACTTTTCTACAATTCTTAAGTTATTAACTGTAATAATGTAATATACTTAAACTAAATCAAAATGCATCAATATGTTATTCAAGTGAGTTCTCTGATATGGGCATATCAGGGGCGTCGATCCTGCGGGGGGGGGGGGCAGGGGGCTAACCCTAACCGTAGCCCACCCCCTGCCCCCAATGAAAATGTTTGGGGGCTGTTTTTGTTTCAGTTTGCAAAGGACTGTAAATCTCGTTTTTGCCGCGCGCTTCGCGCGCATACAGTTTCTCATATTGCAAGTTTCATTTCGGTTGCGGGGAACTTACCTTTCAAAATGTGTTGGGCAGTGTAATATCTCAAACGCACACCTCAAACGAAGTTTATTAAACCCTCATCTATAGCACACCGTCACAGAAAATAGAATAATCTGAAATAATATATCTTTCAGTCAATTCGGTCCATATGCGCTGAACACAAATCAAATTGAAATATCATGCCCCCCCCCCCCCCCACATGTGAAAGTGGAAGAGAATGTCCCCCTCTCTTTGCCATTATTTGGTTCCATACTTATATAATAATAATAATACACTATCTATATAGCGCCTATCACGATTGGTAATCATCTCTAAGCGCTTTACAATTATATTATTACCCCGGTCATAGGATACAATGCAACAACTCCCTGGGGAGCATTCCTTCCAAGCGCTCAGGGGGCTCAAGAAGATCGTTCACATAAAGGTTTTCACCTCCTACCGGTCCCCAAATACACCTTGGTAGAGAGCAGCAATAGTGGATAAATTGTCTTGCTGAAGGACAAACGCCGTGGGCAGGGATCGAACTCGGGATCTCATGGTCGGAAAGCGCGCGCTCTGGCAATCTTTCCACACCGCATCCACTTCATACTTCACAAATGTGAAATTTCTGTCTCAGGTGTGCACAAAAACGCACAATTTCACGCCCCAAAATACCGCCTCCCACACCCTTCGCTTCCTCGCAATTTCTCCCCTCCACTTTTGAGAAGTTGTTGACGCCCTTGCTTAGTTTCATGGGAGCTCAATGCCCTAGAATCCATGGCTCTATAGTATACAGGATCACGAGGATCAATCTCATGCAAGGCTCAATTTTTTTCCGCGCTATGCTCTTTACGTTACGAGTAGGTTCACTATTTTATACAATTTTTACACACATGATAGGAGTTAGTCTGAAATCTAAAAGCTTCCGGGGGCTCCGCCCCCTGGACCTCCATTATTGTCCCTAAATGTGGGTGCCCCCCAATGTCAGGTCTTCAAGCCATTAAGACACTTTCAATGAGCGCATAATACAACTTTCGGGCATGCCAATGTGGGGCTTTTTGCTCTCTCAGTGGTCACTTTGGAAACAATTTCAAATTTCGCCCCCCCCCCCTCCATCGCAAAAACGGATCGACGCCCCTGAGGCATATCATTTTAGTTCGACTAAACTATACATTAAATGAACAAGAACTTCTGAAGTGAACACTAATCATCATGAATCAGTATGGTAATTAGGTATACACAGAGTCATGTTGATAAGTATGCATATGATAGAGATCGTTTTTGATGACGGCCATACCGCTCACCAAGCTGCTATAAACGACGGTGGTGGTAATGACGATGCAGATGATGCTGAAGAGCGGATGCAGATTAGTGACTTTACTATAAAAATGACTGATGAAACTGAAAATTTTAAGAACGATACTGATGAGGATCGTGGCACTGTAAATGATGATGTTCATGATAGCTGATACAGTAATGATTACCCAAACAGTGCTGCAGTCACAAGACATGATCATAATGCCGATGAAAATTATGACTATATGATAACAATGACAACGATAATAGAGATGATGATGATGATGATGAAGATGATGGTTCGCAATGATGACTGAACAAGCTGATGGCTGTGATACTGATGATAATAATCTCAAATATAATGATGATGATGACATTGATTAATAATAGTATGGTGAGGTGATGGTGTCGTAGTGATTGTATGATAGCAATAGGAAAGAAAATGATGATCATAACACAAATGATGATGTTGATGATATTACCGGTACAGCTGACATTGTTTGTGGGATCCGTCTCATACCCGGTTTGGTTACAGACACATCTCAGTGCTACCGACGTTAACACAGATCGTGAAGTCCCCACACGTGCCTTGGGGAGGTGTACACGCTTGGCTACTACTCACTGCAAATAAACAAATTAAATTATGATCAACTCAGAAATGTGTTCTATTTACTCAATGTTATAACTTATACATGTAATTATGATGTTACGTTTTGGATAGATAATGTTTGCTTTGTACATATATATAGAAACACCCTTTTCCCGTTCGCTTGATAAGTATTGGCTATTGATATTATCAATATAATGTTGTGGAAAGCTCATTTACGGGTAGGCATTTAGACTTCTAAACAGGATACGCTTAAACAATGTGACCCACCTATGGTCTTACCCATAATACTAATACCTGTAACGATGGTATTTTAAACAGTTCCAACATATTTAACAAAATGTTGTATTATTCTGAACCCTTTTCTGACGGTTGTCAAACGCCCACTAAAATTAGTCTACACTCGTCTTATAGTCAATTATCTATACGAATTCGGTTAAAATTATTATTTACACTAAACTCTGATCTGATGGCGCTAATATTCTTGCTAGTTTTCGTAGGTTTAGGGAATTTTTGATGCATTTTCAATATATCAAGTTTTGGAGTTTTCCTGTAATGCGCACACACATGCAGCATAATCATTGCAGATGAGATATCATATTAAAGGTAAATTAATGAGCTTTCTGTGCAAAACGTAATGATAATAGAGTTATGAATAATACAATAATATCTTACCGGATCTTGAAACAAGAAGCCACGGTCTTAAATGCATAGCATTAATACGCCCCCATATTCGGCTTTACTGCACACACCCTAATAGCATTATTATTACAGGTGAGTCATAATTTTAAGGAAGACTAAACATGCTTTCACATGATGCTTAATTTACTAATGATTATGCAATGTAAACCCCAAAACATCTCCTCCAATAGTCGATTTTCGATGCAACGCCTTCAATTTCACAAAATGAAATGCATTTTGCAACATTTCATATTCGACCATCCCCCATAATCAGATGTACCATATTTAACCTGCTAAGAAAATGTTAACGGACATTATCGTATTGAAAAGATAGGCAAGTGGGCTTTAATATGATACCAAATCTGATAGGTTTAACTCATTTGAACGCGCTACAATCTTCGATACACCTTGAGCATTAAAAGATAAAACACAGGGGTAAAATTTCCCAACTGAATACACTTGATACTTGAAGAAAATATCTCCTTAAAAGCGCAATTCGGTGCTGTCCTGGAGAGGCAGTGCAGTGCCAGTGAAGTGCGTGGATGTGATGTTCTATTTACAGGTGCATGGTGCTACTGTACAGGTGCATTTTCTGTTGGTTGTGTTTAAAGTGTCCGCAGAGTGGGAGGCGCCGCCATCTGTATGATGTTGGGCATGGCTGCATCCCTGAAACTCTGGGTGTTTGGTAACATTACTATAGGTAAGGGGAGCATGTTCCAAAGTCGAATGGATCTTGGGTAGAAACTGTACAGGTAACAGTCAACTCGACACTTTAGAAAGGCGATGTGTGCGAAGTTGATGACGGGATGTGACTGGAGTGATGTGCGGAGGGAAACTGATGTTAACAATCCCATGGTGAATTTTGTGCATCATTTCAGCTGGACACAGAAGTTGCCTCTGCTGTAAGGTGTTCCAGCCTAGGGTAGTCAACATGTGGGTTACACTGGACTCCATGCGGTAGTCGCTCATGACAAACCGCGCAGCCTGTCGCTGGATACTTTCCACCATCTGCACACTCCTCTCAGTCCATGGGTTCCACACACATGATGCATACTCCAGTTGAGGTCGTATTAACTGGTTGTACGCTATCTCCTTCACTTGTCTGTTGCAGGTACCAAGAGTTCTTCTGACCAGGCCAAGAGTTCTTGCTGCCTTGGTACGGACTTGTTCAACATGGCTGTTCCAGCTTAGATTTTCAGATATGACCACTCCCAAATATTTTGCTGCCTTCACTTTGGAAATCACTTGATCTTTGATGTTGTATGTGTGGAGTAGTGGCTGTCGTTTTAGTGTGATCGTGAGATGAGAACACTTCTTGACATTGAACTTCATGTTCCATGACTCTGCCCACTGGTTCATCTTCTGGAGGTCTTCGTTAAGTGCGAGTTGATCCTGTTTTGATTTGATGCAGCGATAAAGTACACAATCATCGGCAAAGAGTCTGAATGTGGACTTAATTCCTTCCCCGATGTCATTGATGTAGAGTAGAAAGAGAGCTGGTCCCAGAACTGACCCCTGTGGTACACCCGACAAGACCTCTGCTGGTGCAGATTGTGATCCATTCACTGAGACGACTTTTGTTCTTCCCAAGAGGAATCCCTTTATCCAGTGAAGAGTAGGTCCTCGGATGCCACAGAAATCCAGCTTGTACAGAAGCTTCTTGTGATCTACCCGGTCAAAGGCTTTGCTAAAATCTAGCAGGATTACATCTGTTTGGTGTTTACTGTTGATGTTACAGGCCCAGTCGTCCACTGCTTCTACTAGCTGAGTTTCACAAGACAGCTTTTGGCGAAAACCATGCTGATTATCAATCAACACCTTGTTGTTAGCAAGATGTTTGCATGTGTGGCTCAGCAATATATGTTCAAACACTTTACAGCATATACTTGTGAGTGAAATTGGCCTATAATTTGATGGGTATGACATTGGTCCTGACTTGTAGATGGCAGATACCCTTCCTTTCAACCAGTCACTTGGTAGGATACCAGTATCATAGGACTGTTGAAACAGTTGCGCCAAGGCAGGTGAGAGTTCCTCTGCATACTCGTGAAGCATTCTAGCAGGAAGCTCGTCTGGTCCACTTGACTTGTTGAATTTCAGTCCTTTGAGTTGTTTCAAGACACCGTGGGGGTCGATGGTTAAATTACCAATATATGGATAGGGTGATGGTCCCTTATCTGGTATGGCAGAGCCATCATCCCTGGTGAAAACTGAAGACAACTGTGAGTTTAGTGCCTTTGCCTTTTCCTTGTCAGTTGAACAGAGTTTGTTTCCATTCTTCAATTTATTATGCAGACTTTGGGTACGTGGGTTTGTAGTAGATACACTCTCTCAATGAATATCAGGCAGATTGGCGTCACCAGCGAGAATTATGTTTGGGAGTTTTCTTTGTTTACTCAGCACCTTGCGAACGCTTGCTTCCAAGTTATCCACTGAAGTAGCATTGCCGCTTGGTGGTCGGTAAAAGCTGCCTAGGTAGATGCATCCGCTTTTCACAAATTCAGCAGACATCCAACAAATTTCAGAGTCCGAGTCGAATTCCGGTCGGGAAACAGCAGTGATGTCAGTCCTAACTGCTACAAAGACACCTCCTCCAAAAGCAGTTCGGTCCTTTCTGTAGACTTCATATGATTCAGGAAACACAGAGTAGGTGGGTATTGTCTCATCGAGTTTCGATTCACAGCCGAAGATAACATCGGGGTTATGTTGTGCTACAGCTGCATGAAAGTCAACTTTTCAGGCCATTACAATTTACTTGCATACAATGTAGAGTTTTAGCTTTTGTCCGTTTAAAACCATTTTGTTCCTTCCTTGGTGTTGATGTGTGTGTTGGCAGTGGTCTATCTTGTGAGCTGAAACTTAGGCCACTCTGTTCAATCCTTGAGCCTTCAAAACTCTCGGCCCATTTTGCGACATTTGACTATACAGGGTGGCCCAAAAAAAAAACGGAACGGGACACTTCCCAAAATATAGTAACGAAATGACCGAGTCCATCGGATAGGGTATCTTTTCAAATGGGAATTGATACCAAGAACATTAATTTGGGTCGAGTAGTTTTTGTTTTAGGGCGCTGTGAGTGACACCATGTCAGGGTCTATTTTTCTCCAATTTCTACTAAGCTATAGAGTACAGAAGCTATGACGTCATGAAAATCTATTTTTATAATTTTCAAATTTGAACTTCATTTTCCGAAAGAGCATACAAAATAATGTCCAAATACTGAAAATCAATTGAATATATATGTTAAAGGGGTATTACAGTTTTGGTAAGGCTGAAACTTAGTAACCAAACCTGGACAGTAACATTATAAACTAATAGTTATAACTCCACCATGCTCGAAAGGTATACAAAATTACACACGACTAAGTAAAAAGCCCGTTATCATTAAAAAAAGAGCCATTAAAACACTAGAGGGCGCTTTCAAAAAAGGCATTGGTTTCAACCATTTTTCATACAAAATAATGAATGTGATGTTGTATTGAAATAATGATTATTTAGAGAGATCATCAATAACTATTTAAAAAACGCTTTTGAAAATTTTTGAAAAGTGCAAGCATTTTTTAAATTTTTTGAAAAATCAGCCAATTATTTGGGCCACAAATAATTATAGGGTCAGCTATATGTATTGATATTTCAGCCGTTTCTGGTCGATTTTGACCAAATAAAGTTTATTCTGCCATTAAAATTGCATGATCTCTCAAATTTGACACTCAGTTTTTCAATACCTCACAAAAAATTGTGATGTGCAGCGCCCTCTCTACCAAACTAAACTACCCCTCTAAAGGGATAGTTGAGTATTGGTCAAACTTAACTTTAGTAATCAAAACCTGCACCATTACGGTAATAATAATAATTATAATACAGGTTACTTATATAGCGCTATTCACAACGTATCATAGCGCTTACAAATTTAACAATTACAACATAACACAGTTACAAGAGTTTTACAAGCTACAGCAAATCAAGGAAAGAGGAAGGATTTTAAATGCTTTTTAAAGGTAAGTATTTGTCTAATGTGTTGTGGTAGAGCATTCCATGATACGGAAGCTGCAATGGCAAATCTTTTTTCAACAAAAACAAAGTGAGATCTTGGAACAACAAGTTTGGAATGCGTTGACTAAATGGTAACCAGTGTAATTCTTTTAACAAATGTGATGTATGTGCCCCTCGACCAACAGCATAAATTAATCGAGCGGCTCGATTAACAACACTATCAATTCTCTTCTTGTCTTTTGAGGACAAAACCGTGAACAGACTGTTACAATAATCGATCCTAGACAAAATTAGGGCTCTGACAACATGATGGCAGGTGGCTATATTCAAGAATCTTCTAATTCGCCATAAATTATGTAAATGAACATTACATGTCTTAATCACATTGCTAACGTGTAACGTCAGCTTAAAATTGGAATCTAAGCATATACCCAAATTCATAACCTGAGAGGAAAGTTGAATTGTATGACCAGAAACATTCAATTCAATGTGAAGAAAATCATTCACTTGGCAATTTACTGAATAAACTAATAGTTATAACTCCACCATGCTCGAAAAGTATACACAATTACAAACGACAAAGTAAAACCCCTGTTATCATTCAAAAAGAGCCGTTACAACTCAAGAGTCAAATTATAACTCTAGAGAACGCTAGCGCGAAGCGCTAGCGTTCTATAGGTCTTCCTGATATGGGTCTGAAAATGAATAATGTTTGTGCACGCTAATTGTGCTTAAAATTATACATATGTGATCCAACCATCGGGTGGATTAAAATTATGATTTTTTTTCCCCCCCCATTCCGCTAAAAATCAGTGATTTATGCGCCTCCTCGACTTCTCTCCGTGTGTTAGCGCGACTCCGAACAAATGTTGATGATCGCGATGCTGGCCGCCGATGCGAACGGCGAACGGCGCTATATCAGTAGCGCTAACACACGGAGAGAAGTCGAGGAGGCGCATAAATCACTGATTTTTAGCGGAATGGAGGAAAAATCATAATTTTAATCCACCCGATAGTTGGATCACATATTGGAGAGTGTGTTGGTGGTAAGTACCGTATCATATGTATAGTTTTAAGCACAATTAGCGTGCACAAACAATATTAATTTTCAGTCCCATATTAGGAAGACCTAGAACGCTAGCGCGAAGCGCTAGCGTTCTAGGTCTTCTAAACACAACAAAAAAAGTAACTCCCCCCCTAAGCAAAATGGTGTAACCTTTTAACGAATTGGGTTTGAGCAACATAACTTGGCAGGAATGTTTCTAAAATGATTGGCTAACGTCTCTGTGAAAATGAATTTGATCCGCCATGCCATGCATGAGTGAGCACACATTAAAGGAAAAATGTCACTTTTCAAAAGTCACAAGAGTCAAAAAGTGAAAATTCTGCCTTTGATGTGTGGTCACTCATCCATGACTCGACGGACCAATTTCATTTTCGCACATAAGTTAGTCAATAAATGTAGGAACAGTCCTGCCGAGTTATTTTGCTCAAAACCTTTTCATTAAAAAGTTATGTTATTTGATTAAGGGGGACTTATTTTTGTGTTGAGTTTAATTGATCAGTATTGTTGGAATAAACTCAACAAAAAGTAAGTCTCCTCCTGATTAGAATAACATAACTTTTTAACAAAAATGTTTTGAGCAAAATAACTTGGCATGATTGTTCCTACACTTATTGACTGAAATCTGTTTGTGAAAATGAAATTGGTCCATCGAGTCATGAGTGAGCACACACCAAAGGAAAGATTGGCACTTTGTGTGCTCACTCATGCGTGACTCAATTGACCAACTTCATTTTCACTCAGAAGTTAGTCACAAAGTATAGAAACAATCCTGCCGAGTTATTATGCTCAAAACAAGTTTGTCAAAAAGTGACGCCATTTTGATTAGGGGACTCACTTGTTTTGTTGTGTTTATGAATCATGCACGCTTTTGTAATACACACAACAACAAAAGTAAGTCCCCTTAATC
Source organism: Echinarachnius parma (assembly GCA_037951105.1). Taxonomy (NCBI): domain Eukaryota; kingdom Metazoa; phylum Echinodermata; class Echinoidea; order Clypeasteroida; family Echinarachniidae; genus Echinarachnius; species Echinarachnius parma. Next base: position 56,343 of record JBAMJV010005407.1, read on the forward strand.
AAAATGGCGTTACTTTTTGACAAAAATGTTTTGAGCAAAATAACTCTGCAGGATTGTTCCTACACTTTGTGACTAACTTCTGAGTGAAAATGAAGTTGGTCCATTGAGTCACGCATGAGTGAGCACACAAAGTGCCAATCTTTCCTTTGATGTGTGCTCACTCATGCATGACTCGATGGACCAATTTCATTTTCACACAGAAGTTAGTCAATAAGTGTAGGAACAATCCTGCCGAGTTATTTTGCTCAAAACATTTTTGTTAAAAAGTTATGTTATTCTAATCAGGAGGAGACTTACTTTTTTGTTGAGTTTATTCCAACAATACTGATCAATTAAACTCAACACAAAAATAAGTCCCCCTTAATCAAATAACATAACTTTTTAATGAAAAGGTTTTGAGCAAAATAACTCGGCAGGATTGTTCCTACATCATGGATGAGTGACCACACATCAAAGGCAGAATTTTCACTTTTTGACTCTTGTGACTTTTGAAAAGTGACATTTTCCCTTTAATGTGTGCTCACTCATGCATGGCATGGCGGATCAAATTCTTTTTCACAGAGACGTTAGCCAATCATTTTAGAAACATTCCTGCCAAGTTATGTTTTTTAAACCCAATTCGTTAAAAAGTTACACCATTTTGCTTAGGGGGGGAGTTACTTTTGTTGTTGTGTTTATATCAGGACCATTTACAATACATTGTAGATGCGACGTAGACCTTGTTTAGGGGTATGTTTTAGGGGTTATACTTGTTTAGGGGGCAAAATTGTCAAAAAAGCACGCGAAAATACTTGATTAGGGTATAAATTTGCCAATGGATAAAACTTGTTTAGGGTGGGTTTGAAAAACCTGTGGTCGCACGTGTGTACAGCAATATAGTCGAGTGCCCCCCCCCCCCCGGCCCGGGCCCGGCCCCCCCCCCCCCCCCCCCCCAAACAAACAAAAATAGTACGCCCACGCTACACCACTGGTTACATGGCTAGGGTTCATGAGACTGCACCACCTGTCCCGTCCGTTACCATGGTTACTTTAGTTACCCTTTCGTCTGCCCACCCGCTTGCAATGCTATGTTGGGTATAATCCCATTTGCGCATGTGTGGTAGTTTGAAGCTTTCTGTGTTCAGTCATGCCACACGAGACAAAAAGAGCCACTGGTTGCTGGGGTAAATGACCCATAGCAACAGTCATCGCACGTGGCCTTGCCTGGTTTGTCATAACGCAGTCACAGTGTTGAATAACCTGCAAGTCTGGCTTGATGCTGAAACAAAAAACATCTGCAGTTAATGTCGAAAATGATGAAAATCACTCTAATTTGGTTATCTTCTGTAATTTTTCAAATATCGGTTTCTCTAAATCGATTTCCAAGCCATGCAAAAGTGGTTTAAATTAGATACATTTGACAGATAATAGCGAACTGACTGTGTGCGTGTACAGCGGGCGCTAGAGGCATACCTGTTGTCATGTGTAAAATCCTTTGTATGTTACTAATGACCCCACACACTACGTGGTACCTTTGTTCTATAACGGTGGCGTCCGGTCGTAACCATTAACAACTCATTGTCAACTGGGTCAGAGTGAATTCGCCAACACCCCTCGCACAATCAATTGCCCCGCCGAGCGAAAAAATAACGCACTACGGCAATGTGATTTCTGTATGCTACAGGGGTGTCGATCCTGGGGGGGGGGGGGGGGGGGGCAGGGGGGGGGGGGGGGGGCGGTCGCCCCCCAATGAAAATATTGGGGGGGGGGCGAACATATCATTTCGCCCCCCCCCCCCAATAATTCCGAAAATGAGGAAGAAAAAAATCGAGTGATATAATGCCAAAGAGGGGAAAGACACATTTATCAATAATTAATCTTCAAAATAGCCGTTTTTTAGTTTAAAAAGGACTGTAAATCTCTTTTTTGCATACAGTTTCTCATATTGCAAGTTTCATTTGGGTTGCGGGAACTCACCTTTTGAAATGTGTTGGGCAGCCTAATTTCTCAAACGCACACCTCAAACGAAGTTTATTAAACCCTCATCTATAGATAGCACACCGTCACAGAAAATAAAATAATCTCGGTACATATGCGCTGAACGCAAATCAAATTGGAATATCATGTCCCCCCACATTTGAAAAAGGAGCAGATTGTCCCCCTCCCTTTGTCATTATGTATGTTTGGTTCCATACCTATATACTTCATATTACGTGAAATTTCTGTCTCAGGTGTGCACCAAATCGCACAATTTCACGCCCAAAAATACAAAAGCTCCCTACTGTGGGAGGGGGACACCCCCTCCCACACCCTCCCCCGCTCGGTCGCTTCGCTTCCTCGCAATGTCTCCCCTACACTTTTGAGAAATTGTTGACGCCCTTACTTAGTTTCATGGGAGCCAAATGCCCTAGACTATATCGATGGCTCTATAGTATACATGATCACGTGGATCCATCTCATGCAAGGCTCAGTCTTTTCCTCGCTATGCCCTTTAAAAATACGTTATGAGTAGGTTCACTATTTTAACACCCATGCTAGGAGCAAATGTCTGAAATCTAAAAGCTTCCGGGGGCTCCGCCCCCTGGACCCCCATTATTGTCCACAAATGTGGGTGCCCCCCAAAGTCAGGTCTTCGAGCCATCAAGACACTTTCAATGAGCGCATAATCAAACTTCCGGGCATGCCAATGTGGGGCTTTTAGCTCTCTCAGTGGTCACTCTGGAAAATTTTTCAAATTTCGCCCCCCCAATCTCAAAAACGGATCGACACCCCTGGTATGCTATACGCAAACGGTATGTAGGTGGTACTGCTGGTGGCTAGCACACATAGGTACATTACACTAGCATTGTGTGGAGATCAACCTCTTCCGCCTGCTGCACTATCCAAAACATAAACAATTTTTGTCGGCCGATTTCTCCCTAAATTTACCAGCAAATGCAAAAAAACTTTTGTTTATGTGATCCTCAAGTCATATCCTTTGATAATAATTACCGACTTTGTTGTTTTGAAGATTGCAAAATGTAGAAAAAAAAGGATTATTTCCCGTCTGTTTTCATTACCGATGCATCCTAACACACAACGTTCAACTGATGAACGGTACAGTGTATGAATAGGCAGTATGGTAATCTCCCGTGTATTACCATATATTGCGTGTAAATGGTCCACCTAAGTGGACCATATACTTTGTAGATGTGCTGTAATGTACCTATGTGTGGTCGCTCCGCTCCCTCGCAGTTTTGCCCCACCAAGCAGTTGACCCTCGCTACAAATTGTGAACACATTTGCGCGCTAGTGTTCCTAATACTATGTTAGAAACATTCAAAAGGGATCAAAGAACGGTTTATTACCTTTTTTGTGATATTCCATAATTTTTGCAGGTACTCCACGTTGGACTGCGCGGGAACTTCGAGCCGATTACACATACTGTATAACCAAAGCGCTACAGCTGGAGTCACAACAGATTCGAATCCTTTACTACATGTAGATGTTAGATACCGCCACTGTCAACTATACTAAACTGGGCTCCAAAAGAAACTTATCACCTTTTCAGAGCGACGCTCACTAAAATCCATAGCACCAAATTGTTTCATATTTAGACACAGATAAGCTATCTTTCTCATTATGAAGCATATCTCAAAAATTACAAGTTTGTTTTTGCCAAAAAAGAGAAAAATGCCATGGAATCACTACAGGTCACTTTTCAAAAATCCGGCACAGAAACTGCTCGCTGCGAACCTCCACGAAAGGCAGTCTGTTCAGAACTATCAATAGCTATTCATTCAACTTCAAAGCGGGTTATGTAACCACTAGACTGGCTATTGTCCGTACCGAGCTCTGTGCCCGGAAAGCGAGCAGTTTCTGTGATTTTTGAAAAATGACCTCTTGCGATTTCACCTTATTTTATTCTTTGTTGACTAAAGCAAACATACAATTTTTAGATGAGCTTGCTAAGGAGTATTATATCTATTCTATGCCCAATTATGATTACTTTTAGTGCTTTGGATTGTAATGTGTGTCGCTCTGAAGAAGTGATAATTAAGTTTCTTTTGGAGCCCAGTTTAGTATGCAGTGAATGTGCTCATTTGAATGGGACCTGAACTTAACTTGCAGGTGGTACAACGACGTTTCGGTTGATTAGATACGAATCAGTTGCACATTTCAAAGAGAGGTGTGCTTTGTTATTATGATGACTTTTCGCAAACCCGAACTCAACTAATTCGAGTGTTTCTTATTAATAGAAACTGTGTGGAAACTGAAATATTCATGATGAAAATTAACGTGGTGGGGATGACAGGGCACTTTTGCGACGTGTCTTATCTCAAGATGTTGTCGGAAATTATCGGAAAGTGGATAAATAATGCTTCAAAGAATATATTTATCTAGATTTTTTCTCAATTAATGTAGGAAATAATTATAATTTCATCTCCATTTGACAGCGCGTCTATCAAGTCTACCACTAATCATGCAAATATAGTCACAAATAAATGAAAATTCTTTGAATTATCTTGAAATTTGAAAATCTTGTAGCAGTTAGTTAGCTAGTCGTTGGTTTCACTTGGCGGCATCGAAGATCGAACTTCAAATTAACCGCAAAGCCCCAGATGCATTATTTCGAGTGAAAATATGTAAAAGCTCCCTACCGTAGGATAGGGGGGGAGACACCCCCTGCCACACCCCCCCCCCCCCCTTCGGGCGCTTCGCGCCTTCGGGCTTGGTCGCTCCACTCCCTCGCGGTTGTGCCCCCCCCCCCCCCCCCCCCAATCAGTTGACCCTCGCTACGCCACTGTCAAATTGTGAATGATTCGCTCCAGGGTTGAAGCTCCCGTAGGGAGGGGGAGGGGGGGGGGGGGTGCGGGTGGTTAATCACACACATTGAGGTGCGGGGCAATGCATGTACAAACACCCCACACTTTCTCAACACACACACTCACACACCGACACCCCTCTCCCTTGAAAAATCCTCACCTACACTGCTCTCCTTGAAAAATCCTCACCAACACCCCCCTCAAAAATTATTCACCCCTCAAAAATTATTCACCAACAACGCTCCCCTCTCGATCCCCTCTCCATCTCCCTCTCCCCCCTCCCCCTCCCCCCTCTCACTCTCTCTCTCTCTCTCTCTCATACCCTGCATGGGCCCATTGTTACTATTAATATTGTCTAATGTACGTATATTTAGTGAATGGATGCCGAACTTGAGGAGCTGCTGACACAATTTTTAATTATACACTGATTCAATCATAAACAATAACTTTTCCATATCATAACCATACAAACAGAGATTCCATTAATTGACCAAATGTTTTTTGATTAATTTAGAGGCAATCTGGCACTTTCTGCCCATTTGTCCATCTCTTTGGGAGCCCCTTCCTAGAATGAGTGAAGTTCAATTCAATTCAATTCAATTTTATTCTTGCTTCCAACAAAACATTACAAATGAATTATTACAATTTATACAAAATAGAGATATACATATTGGAAACAAGAGGGGTCCACTAAAAAGCAATGCTTGTACAATTGTGGACCCCTCAAATAATAGTTAGAAATATTATTGTATATTTAAATTAACACATTCTAGACTACAAAAAAGTATAGAGAGGAAAAAAGGGGTGCCAACAGAGACCTACATGGGACAAGAGAGAATTTGACAACAATAGGAGAAGACGGATACAATACAACAATTAGACACTGCCAAACGGAAGTGAGGGATCGGGGGTACAAATATAATCAGTAGTACAAAAGGATGAGCTACATGTGGGGTTCAAGTGAAAATGAGGAAAAAGAGTTGCGCTTAGAAAGGAGCTATGCATGAGAAGGCACAATATATCATATCAGATTACATTTTGAGTCTGCGAGTAAAGAAAGACCTTGTTCAGGATGACGTACGGACGGGGAAAGAGTAAATGGGCGATATAATTCAATGATGTACATAAGATTGTAATAAAAACAATTTAAAGTTAGCTAGGGGCACCGCCCAACTCTTTGGTGACATTCTCAGAAGCCGGGGGCTCCGTCCTTCCTTTGAGGAGCCCCCTGTCTGCATATCATAGGACCGGGTGCTTTGCCCATTTATCAAAAGCCCCCTTCAAGTGTCTCTTAAACCCGGGGCTCTGTGTATAGCCTGGTACTGGTCCTGTAATTTTGAAAACACGAGTCTGATTGAAGCAGTATCATTAAAGGGATAGTTGAGTTCTGGTAAGGAGAGTACAGTTTTGGTGAAACTGAATTTTAGTAACCAAAACCTGCATCATTACATTACAAACTAATAGTTATAACTAGAAAGGAACACAAAATTACAAATGACGTAGTAAAGATCATGGTATCATTAAAAAAGAGCCGCTAAAACGTAAGAGGGCGCTCTCTAAACACTCATCGGTTTCAACCATTTTGAATCAAATATTGTGAATGTGATGCTTTGTTGAAATAGTGATTAGATAGAGAAATAACCAACAATATTTAAATACCTATTTTGTAACTTTTTGAAAAGAGGAAGCATTTTTTTTTTTTTTTTTAACGGCTGGTTCAAAATTCTCTAATAAACCTGGGGCCCCAGGTTTATTACAAATTGTTATATTTATGGATATTTCAGCCGTCTCTGAACCGATTTTGATCAAACAAAGATGATTTTATTATTTAAATATTATGCTCTTTCAAATTTTACACTCAGTTTTTCATTACCTCACCCAAAAAAAGTAGTCTAGCGCCCTCTCTACCAAAACTCAACTATCCCTTTTTCTTCTTTCGAATCCTACATCTACACTAGTCCAGAATATTAAATATTTGGCCATGACTTTGCACATCGCAGGGCTGTCTCATTCGCAACCACCAGATCTTCTTGACTACACTGTTCCTCAAGGTTAGGACTATCCCTTTAAGCAGCTAGATCTAGGTCTACACTGTAAGCACAGTCTGTAGAAATGCGCACGGATGGACTGCGCTTCCAATTCTCCCGCCGCGCCGCCCACTGCACGCCGATCATATCAGTACCACGCGGCCAGGCCAGGCGCTCTCCCGATATCATATCAGGCCCTATCGACGTACTGACGTACGGGCGCCCCCTACGACATCACGCAAATAACTGTGTATATCGAAAAACACTGTTTATCACTTGATAAACAGTGTTTATCGATAAACACTGTTTATCACTTGACCTGACCCGGCCCCTCAAAAATGCTGGTTGACGAAATAACCCCCCCCCCCCAACAAATATTCACAGACACCCCCCCCCCCCCCCCCATTGAAAGAATCTTCACTGGTGCCCCCTCTCGAAAAAATCTTCACTGACACTCCCCTCGAAAAATCTTCACCGACAACCCCACCCCCCTTTTGAAAAATCTTCACCCGACAACCCCCCCCTCGAAAAAATCTTCTCCTACACCCACCCCCCCCCCCCCCGTCGAAATACTTGACCGACACCCGGCCCCTCAAAAATGTTGGTTGAGGGCAATTCCACGCCAAAGTGGACATTTGACCAAAAATTTTACAAGCATTTTTATGATACAAATTTGGTATCAAATCAAAGCTTAAATTCTATATTTTTGGAATTCAATGAGAAAATTTTAGTTTTACATAATTTTAGTTGTTTTTTATAATAACTTTATAACCATAATTGAGCCCCACAAATTTGACATTTTTGTGAAAAAGTGTTTTGATCCTGTGTTTGTTTTATATTTCCCCAGTTAAGCCTAAAAAACATTATTCTGACTCCTGAGATATGACCATTTCGTAAAATAGTAAATTTGTATGATTTATTTGATTTGTTATGCTTCAATGACTTCTTATTTTCAGCCTATGAAAATGTCCTTCCGTTACCGAAAAATCAATATTTTTAATTTTGTGGCTCACATAGTTGTTAGAGAGCAGACCAATCTTCAGTGCAAAGCAAGTTCAAGTAGGCCTTCCCATTGCTAACAATTATGTTACTCAGTGTTTATTCGTTAATTAATAAATAACAAAAGAAAATGTCCTTCCGTTACCATACACATGGTAACAGATGGACAAGGTACCTCATATTACATATTATGACAAAATTTATGTTAAAAAATTGGTCTCTCATATATGAAAACCCAAATAATGAGACAATACCTGCAATGGCCAGCTATCAGTGGCGTAGCGTGGTCAGACTAGTAATTTTCTGTGTTTCAACCAATCAGATTTGTGCATTTAGAACATTTGATCTGGCTCAAAATTGATATTTATCTCTTTCTGCAACAGGGCCCTTGTACCATGATGCCATTTGTCTGGATTTCTATTGTATGGGGATTAGTAGGACTATTTAACTGTGGTGAGCCAGGGTGTGAATAGGCTCTGATCATGACTTTGAATAGGTCTTTTTTTTATACAATACACCCCTATAGAATTATTGGACATGGGTGTAGGTCTAAAATAATTAAATTTTACATGAAATTTGCAAACTAAAAAACAAGGCTGTAGAAAAAACAAGAAATAATATATCTCCAATTCTTTCATATGTTGTAGAAATTATATCAAGCCAAGATTTAAGCCAAAACAATTCTCAAAATTATTTCATCCACGAGGTAAAACGGAAGGTCAAAATCTAAGGTCAAAGGTTATCGTATCCAAACTCGCTCATGCATGAACACAAATGGCATAAATGGATTGCACATAACATCCCCAGTCCAATGACACCATTACAAAATAAATTGACCCAACGATTAATGGACAATGGTCATTTGAAAAATGGTGCCCATCCCATTTCTTACAAAACTCCCCCATAAGAATCGACCATAGCGCCAAAACCATTGAGCGGATTGGGCTAAAACTTAAATATTTGCGCTTTTTAAAGGTTGAAATATCATACATACCAAATTTTAGCAAATTTGAAGGGGGCTGCGATGAAAATGTTCACTTTTTCTAAAGGTGATTTGACATGGAATGACCCTACTGTGTCATACCGTATCATACATTATAGTCCATTATGTCCTTCCGTTACCGAACATGTCCGCTTTGTGTGAAATAACTCAAATATATGCGGACAAATTGTAATCAAAGGACAAGTAAATTCTTCTTAACACTTCAGAGAATGAAATGTGTACCCTTAAAATATTTTGTATTATTTAATATCACAGAGTTTTAGTTAAAACTGATTTGATAACAAAACCTTTTCCATTTTGGTGTCCTTCCGTTACCGACCTCATTTGTATGCATATTCAATAATGTGCGGAGATAAAAAAAAATAAAAAATTATGGGACCTTAAAACTGTATGTTTTGGAAGTATTGTTATCAAAATAGACTGTTCTAACAACACAAGTATTTAAAAATTTCTTTCTTAAAGTTGACAATTTGTGTCTGAGTGTCCTTCCGTTACCATGGATTGACCATGAATAAGAGCCATTGGAGCATGAACTATAGTAAGAAAAAAATAGAAATGTAAATGCTTGTGATGTCCATATGTTATCTATGATACAAACTCATTTTAGACCACAAAAGAGATGTTTCCTTCTCATAAATGGTCTTTAAAATTCAAAATTAATTTTATTGTACAATTCGTATAGACTTTTCAGAGGTCCTTCCGTTACCGTCCTTCCGTTACCGAACACTGAAGTAATTAATTTCTCATAATTAATATACCAATGTAGATATTTTTCTTAAAAGGTGGTGTTATACTCTGTGAACATAAGGAAATGGACTAGTAGCCAACTTAACATGATACACCTCGTAACTTCACAGATATTGGGTCATAACTAAAAAAATTGAAAATCCATGTCCATTTTGGCGTCCTTCCGTTACCGGCCTCATTAGTGTCCATATCTAATTTACATAATGCGGTCAAAATTTTAGAAATAGTGGAAATCAAAGGTGTCCCAACAAGGATCAAAGACATGCCATTTAGAATAAAAAATCAAAAGCAGGATCCTGGAATTATTTGATTTAAGTTCCAAAATTGTGTCTGAATGTCCTTCCGTTACCGTGGAATTGCCCTTGACTAAATAACCCCCCCCCCTCAAAAAATATTGACGGACACCCCCCCCCCCCCTTTGAAAGAATCTTCACTGGTGCCCCCTCTCGAAACAAATCTTCACTGACACCCCCCTCGAAAAATCTTCACCGACAACCCCCCCCCCTTTGAAAAATCTTCACCGACACCCCCCCCCCCCCTCCCTGGTGGTGATTCGATCTCATATTCACAGGCATATGCGTACCCGGGGGGGGGGGGGGGGGGGGGGGGGTTCAAATCCCCCATTGATGAAAAAGGGCTGTTTTGGAGGTTCAACCCCCCCCCCCCCTCAAAAAATATTCACGGACACCCACCCCATTACAAATTCTTCACCGACACCCCCCCCCCCCCCCTTCGAAAGAATCTTCACCGGTACCCCCTCTCGAAAAGATCATCACTGACAACCCCCCCCCCCCTCGAAAAATCTTCACCGTCACCCCCCTCGAAATACTTGACCGACACCCAACCCCTCAAAAATGTTGGTTGACGAAATAACCGCCCGCCCCTCAAAAAATCTTCACTGACACCCCCTTCGAGATTCTTCACCGACACCCTCCCTTCGAGATTCCCCCTAACCCTAGGTACGCCAGCGATCACAGGTGAAACAATAAACAGTATTAATTAAATCGTTGGCAAGTAGATCAATAACCCTAATTCCTTGCTCTTCTTGTTTACACATTATTTACAAAAAGCACATCTTTTTTATACTGGAGTACAACACTTCGAGTAAACATTTACAATTAGCCTTTATACATATTTCAAATGTGAGTGAACATCGTTTTGGTAGTCCTTCACGAAATGATTCCCTTTTTTTCTTCTTCAAATTTTGCGAGTTGAAACAACACTCGACACAAATGCTCGATCAGATCATGCAACGCAGACATAATAACCACGCCGTGCATAAGGTATTATATGTACATCGAGTCGAAGGCTCGAAGCATTCCGCAAGTAAACAACAAATATTTAACAGCTATTTTTAAATACAATCTAAATACAACATTATATTCGCACAAGTCGACAATGATTTATATAGCGCCTAATATGATTGATAATCATCTTTAAGCGCTTTACATTTATAATATCACCCCCCGTCATAGGATACAATGCAAACCAATCTATAATTATATTTTTGTTTCCTTTTTTATATTTTTATATAGAGCCTTATAAACCGAGCCCTCCCTCCCCCCATTCTCTTCCCCCTTGGCTACGCCAATCTAAAATTATAGTTTTCTCTTTATACAAGGCTTTATTTAACAAGCCCCCCTGTGGCTACGCCAATCTGAAATTATAGTTTTGTTTTCTCTTTGTTTAACTAGAGCATGTATTAAGCAGCCTAACCCTAACCCTAACCCTAACCATTCACAAATAAGAGTTTGTTTTTCTTTTCATGTTATTAAGTAAGCGAGTCCCCCCCCCCCCTTCCCTCCCTTGGCTACGCCAATAAAAAAATATATTTTGTACAATTTTTATTTGAATGATCAATCCGCTCCCCTATCCCCATGATATTAAGCACCCCCGCCCCCATCCCCCCATGGCTACGCCAATCTTAAACTATGTAGTTTTCTTTAGAGCCTTTATTTAGTGAGCCCCCCATGGCTACGCCAATCTGAAATTAGAGTTGTATTTTCCTGTGGCCAGCACCCCCCCCCCCCCCCGTATTCACCCCGTGGCTACGCCAATCACATTTTATTATTCTGGCCTGTGATGTTAGACTCAAATTACAACTAGATCAGCTTAAAACGCAAATGGCTTGCTCTGGTTAATATATCTTTAAAAGAGGAAACATGAGCACTGCCTAGTAAGTAAAGAGTGCTGTGATTGGCCAACGGGGGGCACGACGTGCCCCCCCCCCCCCCCCAATCGTTTGGCCAAAAAACAAAACAAAAAAAAATGACGACCCGACAATAGCCAAATGTGTCTATATCACTCATTATTATCATGTTTTATTAAATGTGTGATGATAATGATGTTATCAACGATAATAAAGAAGAACATAACGGTCGTTCCCTAGTACTAGCAATAGCGCACCTATATCAGTTTGAAGAATCCTTCCAATAAAGCGCCTTATACAAATTATCAGTCCCGTGCGCGAGGATCGACGCTCACCGCTTCAGAAGACATAGAGCGCGTATAGGCCTAACAAACTTCCTAGCGCATGGTAAATCGTCCATCATACCAAGGGCCTGTTTAGGATCTTGAATCTGCCTCCCATTTTTATAGATAATTTTTATCATTTGACGCCTTCATGCAGGCTATAAAGGCGCATAGCTGCACTACGTAGTCCTAAATGTCTAGGTAAAGACAAACTTCCTTTACTAATTTCTTCACTCCAAATGCACCCGTTCCATTAATTCAGGATGCATATCTAGGCATATTGTTGATGATCATGATTGAAGGAGCACCAGTCATCTTCTCCAGAGTCGACATCTGCATCAGTTGAGCATAGGCCTACTGAAACTAACTCAAGGGACCCGTGTCATGGGTCTAGTCACGCGACAACAGGCAGGGGACGGGGAGAGGGGACATGCCCATCCCCATACATTTGAAAGTGGAGGAGATTGTTCCTCCCCCTTTTTTTGTATATATGCATACATTATGTATGTTTGATTCTATAGCTTGAACTACGAATCATATATTTTGGTCTCGGGTATGCGCCAAATCGCACAATTTAAAGCCCAAAATTTGCAAAAGCTCCCTACAGTGGGAGGGGAACACCCCCTCCCATGGCGTCGATCCTGGGGGCAGGGGTGCGGTCGCCCCCCAATGAAAATATTGGGGGCGAGCATATCATTTCGCCCCCCCCCCCCCCAATAATTCCGAAAATGAGGAAGAAAAAATCAGTGATATAATGCCAAAAATTGGAAAGACACATTTATCAATAATTAATCTTCAAAATAGCTGTTTTTTTTTAGTTTGAAAAGGACTGTTTCACATATTGCAAGTTTAATTTCGGTTTGATTGAACTCACCTTTCGAACTGTGTTGGGCAGTGTAATTTCTCAAACGAAGTTTATTAAACCCTCATCTATAGCACACCGTCACAGAAAATAAAATAATCTGAAATAATATATCTTTCAGTAAATTCGGTCCATATGCGCTGAACGCAAATCATATTGGAATATCATGTCACCCCACATTTGAAAGTGGAGGAGATTGTACCCCTCCCTTTGTCATTATGTATGTTTGGTTCCATACTTATATACTTCATATTACGTGAAATTTCTGTCTTAGGTGTGCACCAAATCGCACAAGCTCACGCCCCGAAATACAAAAGCTCCCTACTGTGGGAGGGGGACACCCCCTCCCACACCCTCCCCCACTCGGTCGCTTCGCTTCCTCGCAATGTCTCCCCTCCACTTTTGAGAAGTTATTGACGCCCTTGCTTAGTTTCCCTATATCACTATATCACTATCACTATATCACTATCACTATATCACTATATCGATGGCTCTATAGTAAACAGGATCACGTGGATCCATCTCATGCAAGGCTCAATCTTTCCGCGCTATTCCCGTTTAAAAACACGTTACGAGTAAGTTCACTATTATAATACAATGACAAATAAAAAGACAATAATGACCATACTTATACAGTGATATTTTAAACACCAATTTCAGAAATTTCTCCCTACCGTGGGAGGGGGGACACCCCCCTCACACACCCTCCCCCCCTCGGGCGCTACGCGCCCTCGGGCTTGTTCGCTCCGCTCCCTCGCAGTTGTGCCCCCCCCCCCCAAATCTGTTGACCCTCGCTACGCCACTGGACGTAATGGTAACACAGACGTATGGTTGGTCAACTATATGCGTATAACTAAAACAAGAGACGTCTTTGATACGTCTTTGATACGTATAGCTGGAATAAGAGACGTCTTTGATACGTCTTTGATACGTATAGCTGGAATAAGAGACGTTTTTGATACGTATTTGATACGTCTAACTAAAATAACAGACGTCTTTGATACGTCTTTGATACGTCTAACATACATGTTTCTGAACCTCATGGCCAACCATATGCAAATTAAACATGTACTAAATGCATGCACACGTGCAAAGTGAATCCCGTGCATGCAAAGTGTACATAATGCACATTGCGCAATACCATTTATAGCGTGCGTGCTGAAATGGGAAAGATGGACAGGAAAACCCGGAGCCAGAAGAAGCCTGGCAGGAAACAGTTTCAGAAAGGAAAGAAAGGCAAAAAAAACATCACGAAACTGAAAGGAAAACAGACACCAGGACTGAAACGGGAAAAAGAGGAGATCAAACGTCTTTTGGAACAATATGATCAGGTTAGTTGTTGCTTAGCAAGTTTTGGTTTCAGCGGGAGCGCATCGGAAGCGCCGCCAAAACTCTGGGGTTGATACAGTGTGCAGTCTCGCATACATTTCAGCGGCTTTCTGGTCAACAAATATGATTATGAAACTTCGTGATCTTTTAGATTGCGAGACAAACGAATATCACTAGCGATATTATTTTCGATGATTATGACTGTCCAACAATCAACAATGTACTGTTCAAGTTATAAATATCTAAACTGTTCTTGATATTTCGGATACCAGATTCTAAACGTCTTCTTCAAATTTGAAATCCTCTTTTCAATTAATTTTGTTATGCTCCTAAATTTGATGTGATGACTGATGAGTGATGTGATGTGAATTTGATTATACAATTTTAATTTTAATTCAATGAATGATGATTGATGCCATGACTTAGACATAGTTCATTTGAAGAGACATTTATGATTTAAAGGGAGGGATCCACTTTTGCAAGCCAAAATTCAAAAGTTGCGAGGTTATTGTCTTATATGAAAGGAAATGTCATTTAATAGCATGCCTGAAAAAATTAGGGCTTGAAATCTCTTTTTCGTGGAGTTATAGACCTAAAACTGAATAAACTGAGGGACGTCGGTTAATTAGGTACACGTACATACGTATTTTCGGCCGGTGAGTAAGTTCGTACATAGATTTCACGGAGTGCCAGATCGGTATGCATGACCCCTACGTGACCCGCGCTAGCTACGTTACCCGCGCATAAGTACTAATGTGTGAGCGTTTACCAAGCAAAATACCCAAACATCGCTTAAACTTACTACATGTAATTATATATTCTTTCTTTTTGAGATCTTTTTCCGTGACATACGTTAACAAATGTCGGCTTCACAATACCTTTTCGAGAATTCGTACTATATTGTTGTAATATTATGCTAAATCAGTTGAACTCCTTTATTGACCGATATATAGTTTAAATGGAGGGACGCATTCGTTTTTCATTCGTAGAATCCAAATTAAAGGGCTGTTCGCTCTGATTTTTTTTTTGCGTGTTACATTGATCCCCATCCGTCAACTGAAAGCTGTTCAGACGTTTTGTAAAAGTGGACCTGTCCCTTTAACATGATTTATCATTCAAACATTTTTATGCCTCCGCCAACGTAGTGGCCGGAGGCATTATGTTTTCGGGTTGTCCGTCCGTCCGTCCGTCCGTACGTACGTCCGTCCGTACGTACGTCCGTCCGTACGTACGTCCGTACGTACGTCCCGTTTTCGTTCTCGCGATATCTCAAGAACCGGTTGACTGATCGATTTCAAACTTGGTATGAGTGTACATATTGGGGTGACAATGATCTGATTAGATTTTAGGGGTCATGAGGTCAAAGGTCAAGGTCACAGGACTCAATATATATGCAAAAATGCCTCGTTCTCGCGATTTCTCAAGAACCGATTGACGAATCAATTTCAAACTTGGCTTGAGTGTACATATTGGGGTGACAATGATCTGATTAGATTTTGGGGTTCATGAGGTCAAAGGTCAAGGTCACAGGACTCAATATATGTGCAAAAATGCTTTTTTTCTCATGATATCTCAAGAACCGGTTAACAGATCAATTTCAAACTTGGTATGAGTGTACATATTGGGGTGGCAATGATCTGCTTAGATTTTGGGTTCATGAGGTCAAAGGTCAAGGTCACAGTACTCGATATATACTGTGCAAAAATGCCTCGTTCTCGCGATATCTCAAGAACCGGTTGACGGATCAATTTCAAACTTAGTATGAGTGTACACATCGGGGTGGCAATGATCAGATTATATTTTTTGGGGGTCATGTGGTCAAAGGTCAAGGTCGCAGGGCTCAATATATATGCAAAAATGGCTTGTAATGGCAAAATTTCAAGAACTGAATGTCAGATTTCAATCTAAATTGGTACCTGAATGTTTCTTTGGGAGCCAATGTAGCCATCAAAGTTTGGGGTCATATGGTCAAGGTCACGGGTCGAAATATATGAAAAATATACAAAAAATAAATTCAGTGCACGTTAATTTGGGCTTGATATTGAAATCGCGTGATAGCGGAGGCATAATTTTCGACTGCGCGCAGTCGAAGATCCATCTAGTTGTTACCATAGCACTATGTACAAACGTTCTGACTGGAACTTAAAGCATTGCATTTTCATTAGACTGTTTTTTGCCGAGAGAAAACATAAAAATTAATATATCGTACCAGAAATTATTTTTTATCTGAATTATTACACGATTCAGAATATGGGATCATTATCTTTATAATCCAGAGTCGGTTTTGTTTGGATTGGAAATATCAGCACTTTTTTAGTGCGCAAACAAGTTCTGATCTCAAACATTCTGGCTACTGAGATCCAGCGAGTTGATAGGAAGAGCTAAGAGTATGAAGGAAATATGTATTAGGAATTTTTTCTACTTTGTCCTTAAAAACACAATTTGTCATTATTTGTTCTTTTTCTTTAGATAACTGCTGCTGATGTGGAAACATTCTCAGACTTTCCCCTAAGTGAGCGAATAAGTTATAGTCTTTTGGACCCAGGGGGCAGGGGCCCGATTACGGACCAGCGACATTTACCATGGTATTTAGCATCATTGGCTCTAACTCATCGATGTCAATATGCTAGAATAACATACAAATTAACATGACGTAGCAGAGCACACATACCGCCCCCACTCATTTAACCATAAAGGATGACACAAGCATATCTAGAGATCAGTGGAACTAGGGCTGGTCCTGGGTCATGATTGTGCTCCCGGCCACATATTGCCAAGCACCCACCAAGATCCAGAGAGTTGCCATCTAGGAGAAGCTATGGAGGAGATATGTGGCAGGAATTTCTTCTACTTTGTCCTCATAAAACACAATTTGTCATTTTGTCTTTTTCTTAAATAGACAACTGCTGCTGATGTGGAAACGTTTTCAGACTTTCCCCTCAGTGAGCGAACAAGTTAAAGTCTTTTTGACTTAGGTTACCAAGCACCTACTGAGATCCAGAGAGTGGCCATAGGAGAAGCTCTGAAGGGAATATGAGGCAGGGGTTTCTTCTTTGACTTTCCTGTACTTAATTCTTGTATGAAATCACAATTCTTTGTTCCTTTTCTTTAGATAACTGCTGCTGATATTGAAATATTTTCATGCTTTCCTCTGAGTGAAACGAGCAAGTTGTAGTCTTGTGGAATTTGGTTAGCAATCCCCTACTCAGATCCAGAGAGTAAATCATTTATAAGATAAAGTCCTGAGAATAAATGCAGGCACTGCTATCAACAGTTGATGGTTCTTTCTTTTAAAAGCCTCTTCTTCATATCTTACAATACATTTTGACCTCTAAATGTTCATATTCTCTAGATAACTGCTGCTGATGTGGAAACATTCTCAGACTTCCCTCTGAGTGAGCGAACGAGGTCTGGTCTCCAGGATGCTGGCTACCAAGCACCCACCGAGATCCAGCGAGTCGCCATTGGAGAAGCTCTGAAGGGAAATGATGTCCTTGGCGCAGCAAAGACCGGCTCGGGGAAGACACTGGCCTTTCTCATTCCTGTAAGATGCCTTCATTTTTATTATTTTTTGTATATTACTAAATGTGTACATATTATGTTTAACAGCATTATGACAAAGAGAGGCTGAGTAACTCACAATTTGCCTAAATTGGAACACTTTTGTAAAATCAATTTCAAAACTTGAACAAAGAGAATATATTAAAAGGAAATAAGTTTGATTGGAGATTGTCGTTGCAGATCATAATATCTTTTGTCTACTTGAAATATTTGGGATTGAAGGTGCCAAGATTTTTATAAGAACATTTAAGAAAAAGTGTGATATTATAAATCATAACTTCACAAATTTCCCTTGATGATTTTTATTGAAATATGTGCAAGACATTATTTTGTGACATACAATGGTGACCTTGCACTATAATATAGTCAAAATCTAATTTTGTGTCTTTTGTTTAGATACTAGAATGTCTCTATCGCAACTCTTGGTCTGCGGTGGACGGTTTGGGGGCCTTGGTCATATCACCGACGAGAGAACTGGCCTATCAGACTTTTGAAGTTCTGCGCAAGATTGGAGCGCGGCATGACTTTTCTGCAGGACTCATTATCGGGGGAAAGGTATGAGACTGTCAAGTTCCTGTCTTTAAATGGTGGAGATGTTGTGGCACGATCAGATTTAGCGCTTGACATCTAATCTGGGGACCCGAGTTCGAACCCATTTGATGCCGCGGCTTTTTATGTGCAGGGCATTTATTCCACATCGCTGCTCTCTACCCAGGCGTATGAATGGATACTTGGTCTGGTGTAAAATTAGCATGAAGCACCCTATATACTGTAGCTTGGGCTTGTATATTCTCCTGGGAGTTGAGATGGTGCGTAAGATAATTGTGTGGGTTTGAACTGTACCTTATGACCAAGGGTAATAATGCGCCTCTGAATAGGGCACCTAGCTAGATGGTCCCCTATAAATGCTATATGTTATTATTATTGTTAAATGATATAAGTTATGACCTGAAAAGAAAAAAATCACAATATGATCGCTAATTTATCTTTAAAAAACAAAGAAAATGGCCTATTAGACTTTTAAATTTCTGTGAAGAATCTTTGAAGATTGGAGCTCAGCATGCTTTTCCATAAATCTGTAGGATTCATTATCAGATGAAATGTATCAAAATACGACGATCAAGTACGTATATAGATTACTAATTGTCCGCATAGTTGTGCTGCCCCTTCAGAATAAGCCTTAGGCTATAAAAAACAAAAACAGTTGATGCAACATTTTGCCATTTAATCCTCGTAGGATTTGAAGTCTGAGATGGAGAGAATCGGCAAGACAAACATCATCGTGTGTACGCCTGGCAGATTGCTGCAACACATGGATGAGACTGCATGCTTTGAGAGCTGCAATGTTAAAATGCTAGGTAAGCTTTGACAAAAAAATTCTCAATATATTTTTAATTCAAGGCAGAGGGATCATTATTCTTTATACATGTACTAGAATAATTTATATGAGTGTAGCCGGCCGATCACATGCTTCTCACTCCTTCAAGCGTGAATATTTGTGCATGCAGAGTCTATAGAGGTAATTCCTGATTGGGATCAAATGTACAATAGCAGAGCTCTCCCTTAAAGGGATCTAGTAACTTTTTGGCAAGTGCAAAAAGTGATGAGTGATTGGAGTGATCTGATATGTCCACAAAGTAACGTGTGAACATTTCACGTTAATTGGATGTTTTTTGGCTGAGATATGAGCAAAAATGCAAATTGATATTCACTAACTCATTGTACTTACTTTGTACACTGCATTAAAATTATCCTGTAGACAATTTCATATCTGAACAATCGTAAATATCTTTTGAACGAAATGGAAATTTGAAAAACCGAAACCTGTCCCGTGCTTTTATTGTTAATATGAATATGATAAGGTATGAGAGAACCAGTAGAGTTCCAAGTAAGTTTTGAGGATTTGGACAATGTTACTATAGTCCCTTTAAGCTTTTCTTTCAGGTGGCCTAATTTACACACCAGATACAATCCCTCCATAGACTTGTGTGTTGTAGATCCTAATTTGTTGGTGGCCAATACAAGAATTTCTAGTGGTTAATAAATTTGCCCTGAATAATTCATACTGGTTGTTTGTTCACTGTTGCGCATGCATGCAATCTCCAGCAAATTATGCATTAATGAATGTACAATTTAGCAACATTAAAGCATGATTAAAACTTTTTTTTTTTAAGTAGTGATCAGACAAAACTGGACAAAATGTACTTGCCTGAATTAAAAAGTAATTTTGTTTGCCTTTCTGAGCAGTTTTGGACGAAGCTGATCGCATCCTGGACCTTGGTTTCCAGGCAACGCTAGATGCGATCCTGGATCATTTGCCACAAGAGAGACAGACACTTCTCTTCTCTGCAACACAGACCAAGTAAGTAGGAAATTTAAAGTTTAAGTTCTTCCCATTGGCTTTCCTACGATCAAAAAAGCCTTCCGGAACGCTTTTCATTCAATCATAAATATCTCCATAATTAAGGAGACATATGGACAATTAAAACTTATTTCAGTCTTCTGTTTATACCGTAAGCCGAACAACAAGGCACAATATGAATGTTAAAGCTTCAAGTGATGTCGGTTGAATTTGACACTTGAAATATGTTTATAAACTAGACAAATTATCATTTTTTCTTCAACAATTTGCAGATCAGTGCGAGACCTTGCCCGACTGAGTCTGCAAGATCCCAAGTACATCGCTGTTCACGAACACCACTTGCACAGCACACCTGTGCAGCTAGACCAGGTAAGAATGAACACAAGCTTATCTATTAGGGCCATTCTTGGTCACGTGTGTGACCCAAAACATGAAAAAAATTTAAATAGGATGCTTATATTTCAGTAAGTATAAGAGGTATAATGATTTTTACTTTGTATGTGACTTGAATATGTTGAAGTCTTTCAAACTTAACACAAAAGATTTTATAAGGATTACGTTATCAATTTCAGAGGTCAAATGGCATGGGTCACGTGTGTGACTTCGCACGGAGCGCTTTTTTCATAACTCAATTTCATTTGGGAAATCCTTTGAAATATGAAAAGCTACAATGTTCATCTTATTACCAGACAAGTATTATAGATCTGTAAGTACAAAAATAGCAATGAATAAGAATTATATCAAACTGTTGTTTTTTACTGCATTTAATTACGTGGTAACGTCTGGTCACTGTGTGACATTTTGGGGTGGTCACGTGTGTGACATGTACAATATGAATGGAAAAATGGGAATTTTATAATATCAGGTTTATAAAGGAATGAAAGGTTCAATTTTTACAAAGTTGGTATCAACATGTACAGGAAAGTGAGAAGAATAAGCTTGCTAACTATACTTTAAATATCTTGATTATTTTCTGGGTTATGATTTTAGAAAAATATTGAAATATGTAAATTTATGCAAATGAGTATGAAAGTGTCTTTATTTAATGTAAATAATATATTTCATGAAACTTTACACATGGATCATTCCAAAAATGGAAGAAAACAACAGACAAATAAAACTTCAATTTTTCCGAAAAAGTTTCACTTTTCAAAGAATGGCCCATTAACCCCTTCTCAGTGCTCGAAATTAGCATAGGCCTGCTGGCCTGGGGCCACTAAATATTAGCTTTGGGCCACCAAATTAAATTAATCCTAAATTCCACTGGCTCGAAGGGCAACCAAATATAACAGAATCTGTTATATGTTTTTCTTTGTTTGGAGCCACCAGTTTCATGTTTCGGGCCACTAACATTTGAAAAATCTTGCTTCACTTGCCCGACTGGGCCACAAGGCAAAAAATTCAATTTCTAGCATTGCCCTTCCCTTCATGAACCAGTTGAACCCTCTACAGTCAAACCCGTGTACATTGTGATATTTTCATTTAAAAAGATCACTGTTTACCTAGTGAAAAGGGTCGATTTTTTCACCTTCTGCCCATTAATTTTGACTACAATCAAAAAGCGTTCCTGGAACAATTGTAAATTAATATCTCCATAATTAGGGAAACATCTGGGCCCCGTTTCATAACATTTTTCCAATTGTTATAAGTGTCCAATTATTGTAACCACCATGGCAGCAGCTCCATGCTGATTGGCTGTTGCCATAGCAGTTACAACAATTGGAAAAGTTGTTTGAAACGGGGTCCTGAACAATAAAAACTCATTTCATTCTTCTGCATACCATTAGTGGAACAACAAGGTACAAGGTACAATACCCAAGTGACTTTAGGTGAATTTGACAAAGTTAAATCTAGTAAGATTGTCAAAACCACAAAACTTACTTAGAACTCTAGCGATTCTCACATACCTAGTTGTATTGGTATTACCAATAGAGGCATGGAACAGGTTTCAGGTTTGTGATTTTCATTTCGTTAAAAAGATATTTAGGATTGAAGTGTTCTGAATTTTAATTATCCACTGGATATTTATAACTGTGTACGAAGTCAGTGCGATGAGTTAGCAAATGTCACTTTGCATTTTTGATGATTACTGTCTTAGTCATATGACATTCAGTTACCATGGCATTTTCACACATCACTCAGTGGACATATCAGATCATAGCAATACACAATTTATCAACCATTTACCAGTTTTTTGCTCATGTCAACAAAGTTAGTAGATCCCTTTAATGGATCACTTTAAACGTGCTTCTCTTCTTGTCTTCCAGAGTTACATTGTCTGTGAGCTGGAGCAGAAGTTGGACGTCTTGTACTCCTTCATCAAGGCCCACCTGGACCAGAAAATCCTTGTCTTCATGTCCAGCTGTAAACAGGTAACAGTTGATGATTATGTTCTTGTACAAGGTGCTCCCCTGGGAGTGGAGAGAGTGCGTATTTAAAGGGACTTAGTAACATTGTCCAAATCCTCAAAATCCCAATTGTAATTCTAGCCATTCCCTCATACCTTGTTGTATTCGTATTACAATAAAAGCATGGGACAGGTTTCTTTTTTTCAAATTTCCTTTTCGTTAAAAAGATATTTACGATTGAAGTGTTCAGATGTTAAATTATCCACTGGACCGCAAAAACCGTGTACAAAGTGAGTGCAATTAGTTAGTGAATATCACTTTGCATGCATTTTTGCTCATTACTCAGCCATATAATGTCTATTTAAATTGAAATTTTCACACAATACCCAGTGGACATATCAGATAACAATAATATACATTGTATCAACCACTCATCACTTTTTGCACATGTCAACAAAGTTACTAGATCCCTTTAAAGCTGGGGCAATTTTATACTTGCAAGTAAAATTCTCTGTTGAAAAAGTAAAATACCCCCATAACTCTTCATGTGATGTAACAGAGAAAAAAAAATGTCATAATAAGCTTGCGCATGTTAATCCAAGTGCTCACACACATGTACATGTGGTAATTTCAGTATTAACATGCCCCTCAAAATGAAACTCGCAAAAATAAATGGATAATTGTTGTAGACTGATGAAGCGATGTAATGATTTTTGATAATATCATATTCTTATTGTAATTTTTTGAAAATTTATCTAGGTGAAGTATGTGTTTGAAATGTTCTGCAAGCTGAGCCCTGGGATCTCTGTGATGGCTCTCTACGGCTCTATGCACCAGCTAAGAAGGGTGGCGGTCTACGAGGAGTTCTGCATTAGGGATTCAGCCGTCCTGCTAGCAACAGACATCGCTGCTCGAGGTTTAGGTGAGTACAGTCAAACACTGAATTCTGTAGAGACATTGGCCCGTATTCACAAAGGAGGTTTGTACAAACCCCGGTTCAAACTGCGGTTTACATCTATGGAATGCAATTGTAAACTGATGGAGAGAGAATGTGTACCATCAACATTGTTAACAAGTAAGGAATTTACATTCTCTCTCCATCAGTTTACAATTGGCATTCCATAGATGTAAACCGCGGTTTGAACCGGGGTTTGTACAAACCTCCTTTGTGAATACGGGCCAATCTGTCTGTAAAAAGCACGTTAAAAAACATGTTAAGACCACGGTCATGGCTCTCTATGGTTAACATGCACCAGCTAAGAAGGATGGCGGTCTATGAAGAGTTCTGCATTAGAGATTCGGCGGTCCTGCTTGCAGCAGACATTGCTGCTCATGCATTGGGTACGTTGCCCAATTACCCATGACCAGTGAATTTTTTAATTGTAATTGTTCACAATAGATTTTTAAAAACAGTTATCGTATTTTGTTGGTTCATTATTTTGTCGACAATGAAACAATGATCCAGGGAAACACAAACATGACTTTGTTTGGCTGAAAAACAAAATTATTGTAGAAAACTATATATACATTCTGTAAGCACCTTGTAACAAGATGTAGAATGTTTTAAAGGGGTAGTTTAGTTTTGGTAGAGAGGATGCTGCACATCACAATTTTGTTGTGAGGTAATGAAAAACTGAGTGATGAATTTGAGAGAACATGCAATTTTAATGGCAGAATAAACTTTATTTGGTCAAAATCGACCCAGAAACGGTTAAAATATCAATAAATATATCTGATCTTATAATTATTTGGGGCCCAAATAATTAGATGATTTTGTCAAAAATTTAAAAAATGCTTACACTTTTTCAAAAATTTTCAAAAGCGTTTTTTAAATAGTTGTTGATGATCTCTCTATTTAATCATTATTTCAATAAAACATCACATGCATAATTTTGTATGAAAAATGGTTGAAACCAATGCATTTTTAGAAAGCGCCCTCTTGTGTTTTAATGGCTCTTTTTGAATGATAACAGCCTTTTTACTTAGTCATTTGTAATATTGTATACCTTTCGAGCATGGTGGAGTTATAACTATTAGTTTATAATGTTACTGTCCAGGTTTGGTCACTAAAGTTCAGCCTTACCAATACTGTACTACCTCTTTAACATATGGCAACAAAAAATAGTCTACAGATTTAAGTGTAAATAAAAATGTCAAGCTTTTGAGGTTCATTAAATTTCACTAACATAAAAAACCCACATAAATAAACTTAATTGGCCCACCAGGGAAAAAATGTACTTTGAGCGCTGATATCATATGTTTATAAAGTCTTAAAATGCTTTTAGATTTTCCTGCTGTGATTGGGTGGTGCAGCTAGACTGTCCGGAGGATTCCAGCACGTACATCCATAGAGTGGGTCGAACGGCGAGATATGAGAAAGATGGGGAAGCTTGTACCAAAGTAAACATTTAATGTTAGATATTGTTTGGAATAATAATTCCTTTCTCTATTTGGTCTTGTTGTTAGATTTCCCTGCTGTGAATTGGGTGGTGCAGCTAGACTGTCCGGAGGATTCCAGCACGTACATCCATAGAGTGGGTCGAACGGCGAGGTATGAGAAGGAAGGGGAAGCCCTGCTCGTGCTGTTGCCGTCAGAAGAACAAGCCATGCTCTCTGAGATGGAGAACAGGAGAATCCCCATCACAAAGATTCAGTGAGTATATTGCAGGGCTCCAGACTTATTTTTTAACTGGCCCTACTGGGCCAGTGAAAAAATTTCTTCCCCTTTTCTGGTGGCCCGAAAGAAAAATTTCCTGGCCCAAAAATTCATGAGTAAACTTTTGACTATTCAAAATATCACTCTTTCCTTATCAAACCTGTGATTATAGATGAAGAATGACATGGAAGAAAACAAGATTTTTCTAATTTCGTC
This sequence comes from Echinarachnius parma, assembly GCA_037951105.1. Lineage (NCBI taxonomy): Eukaryota > Metazoa > Echinodermata > Echinoidea > Clypeasteroida > Echinarachniidae > Echinarachnius > Echinarachnius parma. The sequence continues at coordinate 81,709 of JBAMJV010005407.1, forward strand.
AGTCGGGTTGAAAATCTGTTTGCCCGATCGGACCACCAAAATGTGACTTTTATACATTTGTGCTGGCCCAAAGTGCAATTTCACTGGCCTCAGGCCAGCGGGCCAGTGCGAGTGTCGAGCCCTGTTAATTAATATCGGATGATTTTGGTAACATGCCCGTTATTATACCTTGAGGAATTGGAGATACCCTAAGTATGTAGTAGTCTTTCACTTTGGGTTGTATGCATCAAAGCATCTTTCAATGTATTGTTGTAGGGATGTGTTGAAGCTAATTACACAAAAACTGCCTTAGCCACAATGTAGTTCCCCTTATTTTTAGCTATAAGTAGACAAGCCTGCAACTATCATAATTTTATCCATTGGTCTATTTGTCAATGTGCTCAGAGTACAAGTATCTCTGTATAAATATTTGGTTTCTCAATTTTCAAAGTGGACCCAAAGCAGAAGTTCAGCATAGAGAAGAAGCTCCAGTCGTACTGTGCGCAGAGCTTGGAGCTGAAGCAGACTGCACAGAGGGCTTTCATTTCCTTCCTCAAGCCTGTGTATCTTTACGCATTAAATATAGGAAATAAAGATATTTTGATAGTTTGTTTAATATTTTTTCAACTGTGGATATTTTCAGAGTGAACCCAAAGCAGAAGTTTAGCGTGGAGAAGAAGCTCCAGTCGTACTGTGCACAGAGCGTGGAGCTGAAGCAGTCTGCTCAGAGGGCGTTCATCGCGTACCTCAAGTCTGTGTACCTCATGAAGAACAAGCAGATCTTTGATGTCCACGCCTTGTCTCTGGAAAGCTTTGCAAGGTAGGATGTCCGCCTTTTATCAAGGCTCAAAATGCTTTGTGTTGTCATTAGTTGTGTGGTATGCAAAAAACATTGTTATTTTAAACTTTCAAATTAATATTTGGTGGGACAAAACCATATTTGGTAAGAGTGGTGCAAATAAAATTTGGCACTAAAGCTAGATTTGTCAAATATCCATATCATTGTAATGGCAATTGGTGATTTAAATTAACTAATGAATTCATGCAATCTTAGACAAAAAATAATCCTCTTATCTATTTTTGGTGTGGCAATTGTTCATCAAGAGCCTTGTGTTGTATAAAGTGTGCAGTTCATCCAGTAAGAAAAGGAAAAGAAGAGGTAAAAGGAGAAGAACAAAAGACTTGGCCAACCCCAAAAAGCTTGTGTGACAATAAAATCTTTCCTCTCTACCAGACAATGTAATCAATCTAAACTTTTCAGAAATGAACACAAATTTCAGAGTTCTTCCACTTTATTTCTCTTTTTCTTTCTGTCTATTTTACCCCCTTCTGAGCAGGTCTCTCGGTTTGGCCATCGCCCCTCGAGTGCGGTTCATCCAGAAGGCAGAGAAGAGGAAAGAGGGGCAAAACAAGAAACTCGGCAAGCCACAGATATCCCAGCCTTCCGCTCTCGACCAGTCCAATCGAGCGACCACCGATGACGATAGCTTACGTCTGGGGAAAGGGAAGCTCCCCAATGTGCAAAAGGGGAATTCCCTCGCAGGAGAAGAGGGGAATCCCCTGGAAGGAGAAGAGGAAGACTCTGATGACGGACATGAGCTCTTTGTGAGCAATATGGATGGAGATGATGATGATGGTATGGATGATCTGTTTGTGAAGAAGAATAGAGATACGGTGGATCAGGTAAGCATTTAATATTTTGTTTTTGTTTTTAACCATTTTATTTCTGCATTTTCAAAACAATACATAATCATAATTGTAAATAGCATATTCAAGTATTCACAATAGAATGGTGAGTAAATTTAAGTATATATAAAGAATAGTACAAAACAACAATAATTTTCCATTTAAAGTAATAGAGAAAGCACATACGCAGGAGACTGCTCATGAGCTGTGAGCCTGAGATCGATGGCGGCCTCAAAATGATGTTACTTGATACAGTCAAAACCCTTCTAAGCAGCCACTTGTCTATAGCGACCAAACCTCCTATAGTGGCCACCCTAAAAAATGTTATGGAAACTGTGTAGAGGTGGCAATTTTTCTTGTTTCCAATAGGTGTTCTCTCTAGGTTTTATTTTCCCTTATTTATTTGTTATATTGACGTAACTCACAAAAGAAAAAAATTGAAATACATCACACCAATTAAACTATGATCTTTCCCTAGTGCATGTTTTAGATACTCTTTAAGGAGTCGGAATGTAGTGAGTATGAACAACTCAAGGAAAATAATGCATAGATACGTTTTTATTCAAGCGCAGTCATTTTGTTAATCTCTCAAGTTTTTCATTCTCTGCTTTCTCCACTCCCAACAGACCTCAAAATCAGATGATGAAGACCTGGATTTGGAGGGACGCAGGTCAAAGAAATCTGACAAGCCTCTCTCGAAATACGCACTGGCCAAGAAAATCAGGAAGAAAAACCTCCAGATCAACACCAAGAAAACCTTTGATGACGAAGGAGATGTGAGTACATGATTTATTTTTTAGGTTGATTCAATTTGTATGTGTGTGCATCTGTGTGGAGAGAAGATGTGTGTGTGTGTGTGTGTGTGAGGATGTGTGTGTGTTTGCTTTTTCTAGGGGTGGGCGAGGGGTAGGGAAGGGGGTTACAGAGTAGAAAAGGCGGTTAGTGATGGCATCGTCATTGACGGCCAGAGAGATGAAAGACCAAGTTACTACTTGTTTGAAAAAATTTCTTATGAAAACATATATCAGCGATGTAGTAACATATTTCCTTAGTGGACTTCTATGCAGGCTGCAGAAAGTGGTCATCCATTCAGCCTGGGTGCAAGCTTGCTGAAGAGGGTATCAATGATGCTGACGAGGGGGGCATCAACATTAAAGGTGCACATGTAAAGTGTCAGATATTGCCCAAAATGACATTTGAGACTTCAATCCTGAACCAAAATCATTGTAAGATTATGTCCGAATGATGTGTGAAAGTTTCATTGAAAAAGAACACTGCTTTCCTGGTTAAAAAAGTGAAAATATGCGTCAGCTTTTACAACGAATTACTGTATGACGTTTATGAGGTTTATGACCGTTCATTAACGCTCTTGAGCTGAATGATAGATATCGTCATACAAAAGGGGCATATGAAAAAATCTAACCCTATTTTATTCTTCTCTTACCATAAGCTAAACAACACAGTAGAAGAGAAACGAGGAAGCTCCAAATAATTTTCGTGGAGTTAGACACTTTACAGGCATCCCTGTAAGAAGGCCAAATAAATGAAAGACCTCAATTCTTGTCTGATTAAGTTCTTAAGACATCTGTCGGTGATAAAGTGAAACATTTTGTTTAAAGATGTCTGTGCAGGTTGCAGAACAGTGGCCACCCGCTCAGCCTGCGCGTAAGGTTGTTGAGGAGGGTAGCGATGATCATAATTGGGGGTGGAGCATCAACATAGAGAATCCTTTGGCGTTGATGTACCTTGATTCTTCTCTCAAAGTCTTGAAAACTGTGGCGTGTAGAGTGCACTGTTTGAAAATGTCCATGCACAAATCAAAACGATTGATAGCAATTGCGCGCAATGCACACAATTTGAACAAAGTTCAACCTGTCATAACTTTTTTGTTGCTCTACCGTATTCATATTATTCACCAACTTTCTTGGCAAACATCACATTTCTGGGTTGTCATTTGACTGTATTCCCCCGTTGAATGATGTTTAGGTTGCAGAACAGTGGCCACCCGCTCAGCCTGAGAGCAAGCTTGCGAAGGAGGGCAACGATCATGATGACAAGCAGGGGGGCATCAACATAAAGAAGGCCAAGGGGATGAAAGACCTTACTACTTACCTGACTCAGATCTTAAGAGAACCTCTTTGCTTGATGAAATAATAATATTTCCTTGACAAATATCTATACAGGTTGCTGAACAGTGGCCACCCGCTCAGCCTGAGAGCAAGCTTGCGAAGGAGGGTAGCGATGATGACGACGAGCAGGGGGGCATCAACATAGAGAAGGCCAAGGAGTTGATGCAGGAGCAAGACAAACTGGACAAGCAGCTCTTCAAGGAACGGGTCAAAGCAAAGCACTTGGTAAGTTGCAAAGAATTGTTTTAAAATGTTGATGGTTTAATGATAAAACACTGGTCAACACATACAGAGGGTAATGACAAAGGGAGGTGGGTGGGGTGGGGAGGAGTGGGGGGCATCAACATGGAGAAGGCAAAGTAGCTGATGCCGGAGCAAGACATGCTGGACAAGCAGCTATTCAAGGAAGAGTCAAAGCAAAGCACTTGGTAAGTTGACAAAAGAAATGTTTGATTATTCAGTGATGAAAGCATCAGTACAGAAGAGTGAGGGTGAACGGGATGGGGAGGAGGGGAGGAGCATCAACATAGAGAAGGCCAAGGAGTTGATGCAGGAGCAAGCCAAGCTGGACAAGCAGCTCTTCAAGGAACGGGTCAATGCAAAGCTCTTGGTAATTATAACGAGAATAAAAGATACAAATTCAAATGCTAATTTATAAAAATGGGTGATTATTTCCAATACTTTACCACAAATTTGTTTAGCAAGGATACCTTTATGTAATCATTATGGTACCGTTGTGATTCTTGAAGAGTAATTTTATGCCAATCACCCCTAATCACAGAGTTATAATCTCAAAAAACTTTCTTTCATCCTTCAATATTTTTTTTCAGGAACGGAAGCTCAAGGAAAAGAAGAAAAAGAGGTCACAGAAAAGGATGAAGGAAGATGGTGATGATGGTGATGAGGTAAATATTTGAATTTGTTATTACAGAGAGCTAGTTACATTGTCCAAATCCACAAAACTTCTTTAGAAATCTAGTGGTTCTCTCATACTGTGTTGTATTTGTATTACCAATAGAAGTACATGTATGGAACAGGTTTGGGTCTTTCAAATTCCCTTTGTTAAAGGGACTTAGTAACATTGTCCAAATCCTCAAAATAAAATTTTAATTCTAGGGGTTCCCTTATACCTTGTTGTATTCGTATTAACAATCAAATCATGGGACAGGTTTCGGTTTTTCAAATTCCCTTTCGTTACAAAGATATGTATGATTGAAGTATTCAGATAAGAAAAACTCCGGGCGAGTTTTTCTTCCGTGTACGAAGTGAGTGCAGTGAGTTACTGAATATCACTTTGCATTTTCGCTCATTACTTGGCCATACAATGTCCATTTGACTTGAAATGTTCACACAATACCCTGTGGACATATGAGATAACAACAATATACATTGCATCAACCATTCATCACTTTTTGCACATGTCAACAAAGTTACTAGATCCCTTTAAGAAAGATATTTATAATTGAAGTGTTCAGAATTTGAACTATCCATTGGATAGTCATAACTGTGTACAAAGTCAGTGTACTGAGTTAGCAAATATCTCTTTGCATATTCGCTCATTACTCGCCCAAATAACAAATTCAATTTTCACACGATATTCAAGAGGACATATCAGATCACAAACTACACATTATACCAACTATTTATCTCTTTTTGCACATGCCAACAAAATTACTAGATCCCTTTAAATGCAGCATAGAGTACACTGTATATGTAGTGATCTCATTCAGACAGAAATTACTTCACAAGCATTATTTACTCTCTGCTTCATGTTGTAAATATTCATACCATTGAATTTTATTTTCGTAAAACCCACATTTATGACACAGTGCATACCGTATTTGTCGGTGTATTAACCGCATGGTTTTCCCGACGGAATTACCGACGAAAAGGGGGGTGCGGTTTGTACACGGAGATAGGAAAAATTGCATGAAAAAAAAAAATTTTGATAGTAAAATTCTTGATTTTTAGATTCTTATAAGTAAAAAACATAATTCTTTTCCAGAGAGTTTTGGTCTATGAAATATAATTCAATTTACTGAAGTCTCTGAAGCAAATAAAGGAAATAATGAGCCCCTTCCCCGATCAATCCGTAAGATTTGTTGAGTAATTGAGTTTACCAAAAAATACAACACGGAACACTATACATGGGACTGTAATAAATTCTAGCAGAAAAACGAAGACAAAACAACAAAAATTAATTAAAACGGAGATAAAAAAACTGTACCTTGATATGTTATTCCTTCTTACAAGTTCAGATTTGGTTAAATCTACCCTTGAAAATTGTTTTCAAGGGTTGAAAATTGTTTTTGGAGATGAAAAATTGCGATCGTATTAAACTTGCAAGTGCTGGTACTATATTTGACTGAAATTAGCAATCAATCACGATAGGATTGGCTAACTTCAGTCAAGACTGAAGTTAGCCAATCCTATCGTGATTGATTGCTAATTTCAGTCAAATCAAACCTGCACATCTTTCTCCACACTCAATCTATGTGCAATTGATACTGTTCAATGTTTATCTGGGCATGCCATACATTCCAGAACAAAAGTATTTCCATCAGAGTTATTTTTTCACATACATTTTAAAAAATAGTAACCTTTCAAAATGTCCTTGTTTTCTAACAATTTAATTTCGTATATTGTCATATTTAAAAGGACACTTCCGTTACTACTGTATGATTACAATGCGCCAAATTAGCACAGCCCTGCAAGTCCAGGGCCACTACAAATTAGGATGATAAATTCCACTGCCCCAAATAGGCAACCAAATACTAAATAATGTTTGCAATTTCCTTTGTTTTGGACCACCAGATTCAGGTTTCGGGCCAGTAGAACCTGAAACATCTGTTTTACTTGCCCGACTGGGACCACCCTGCAAAAAATGTTAATTTCGAGTATTGATTTTGTTTGCCCCTTGAAGGATGTTGGCGTGAGTCTTGGTGTCGGCCTTGATGAAGAAGAGGAGTTTGATCCCACAAGTCTCCCAGATCCAGACAAATTCTCTGCGTTTGTCGACGACGGCGACGATGACCAGGGCAACGATGACCATAGAAGTGATGACGGTGATAGCCGTGAAGTTTCCGACGAAAAAGAAATAAGGTATGTATTTTAAATGTTTGATATGTTTTGAATTTTCAATGATGTTTATCCACATTAAAATTCCAAATTAAATTGCGAGAGTCCACTTAATCCTATTCTTTAGACAGATACTCTCTCCGCTCCTCACAACGCACCCTGCTGAACCATCCATCTGCTAAGATGCTTCCCACACTCGAGGCTAAAGCCTTTGCTTCCGCAGAATCCAACCTTTGGAATAAATTACCCTCCACAACCAAGAATCATTCAATATTTAAAATTAAAAAAATAGAAAACTTGCCTCTTCCAATAATGTGGACTTACAGCGCTTTTGAACATCTTGGATGGAAAATGCATAACTGTAAACGTGGTAATGTTTGCGGTGCATTAATTTTCGGCGGTTCGCGAATATTAAGACCCGCGAATATAAATGCGCGATTTGCAATGCATGTGAACACTTGCTCGACCGCGAACTTAAAAACCTGCGAATGTGTTTTTGTGTCGCTCAGCGCGAAAAATTAATCATGCGAAATTAACAACGTTTAATTTAAATGTATTATTATTATTGTGTAGTAATGTTCTATTTTCTTGCTCTACTTATCTGCAGGACACACAAGGAGGAAATCCCATCGTCAACCGTCAAGAGGAAAGCAACGCAAGAAAAGACAAAAAAGAGGCACAAAAAGAAGCAGAAGATTGAACAATCTGCGGACGAGGTCGGTCTTTCCCTCAAGGAGGACGAACAATTGGCTCTGCACATGTTGTCAATGGACAGATTCTGAGATGGACGGTCATCTATGGACAAAATGCAGAAAGTTGCTAATGGTGTGTTCAACCGAGCTGGGGCACCATTACATGGACTGTCATCTATGAAAATATTCCAAGAATACCACATGACTGCATATCATTGTGTGTGAGGCAATGGACAGATTCTAAGATGAATTGTTGTCCGTATCCAGGGGGGATGTGTTGGGTTCGTACGCATCCCCCCAAATTTAAAAAGGTTCACTTTTTATCGGTCTCGGCCATCTAAACCAGTGGTCTCCGGCAACGAAAGCTCCTGTTGAAGACCCCCCCCCCCCCCAGCTTACACAACTAAAACAAGTGGTCTTGGTCTCGGCCTCAAAAATGTAATGGTGCCGATGGATACCCTTCCCTCCCCCTCCGCTCCGCTTACACGACTCAATACATGACTCAACCAGTGGTCTCAGTCCGGTTTTGTACATTACGCACTCCCCCCCCCCCCCCCCCCCCCCCCTTAAAAAATTCCTGGCTACGGGCCCGACACTGTGAACAGGTGTTTGTGGATATGCGTCAGTAGTGTATGCCTTTACCACTCCCCGAAAACATGTGTCTACTTTCATAATTGTTCTGAACTTTACATAGAGCACTATTACATAAGTAATTCTGAGATGGAACACATATCCCTGCTCATGTTATTTAAAGGGTACCACCACCCAAAAATAATATTCTTATAAATGAAATGTAAAATCTTAAAAATTCCATTCCATCAACAAGTTCACAAAAATATGTTTCCAGAAAAAAAAATATAATCAGAAAACGCATAACCATTCTAAAGCACGGTCTGAATGTACGAGACTAATTTGTGCAGAGTGAACGAATCGCCCGGGATTCCATTGTCTCCAAACGTACGCGTGAATGGCATTGGCGCACTCGCAAACCAGGAACCATGAAATAGCAGTGGTTCCGTAAGTGGTGGAAATTAATTGCTTTGTTTATGAATTACACAAACCTTTGCAAAATGTTGTGTATCTATTTGATATCACAACACGTTACCAAAACATATAATTATGTGTTGTTCTTTGCCTGGTGGTCCCCTTTAACATCTGCATAACCTAAGACAGGGCTGGACACTAGCACTCGCACTTGCCTTGGGCAAGTCAAAATTGATGTTGGGCAAGTAAAATTTAATAAATGGCCTAGTTTGGTTGCCCGATCAGGTATCTAAATTATTGGTCAAGTACAAGAGGATATAAGTAAGTGGGCAAGTAAGTTTCTGTTCAGGCTAGTACAATTTGAAAAGTTATGATTTTACTTGCCCAATCAGGCCAGTTGAAAAAAGTTAGTGTGGAGGCTTGCCTAAGATGATGCTAGTGCACTTTTCTCCTAGTATCTTATCTTCAAGTTTGGCTAGAAAAATTTAACCCAGGCAAATTCTGATAGCCTGAAACCAGGGCCCATATATTCATTAAACCTTGCTAGCATAGTTCCATGCTTAATCTATTTCAGATCATGCAGTTTAGTAAGCAAAATTAGGTTAGTAGGGTTAGCTCTCGGTACCTACTAAGCAGGGCTCCACACTTTGTTTCATGAGTAAACTTTTTACTATTCAACTCTTCACTCTATCACTCTTGTAAATGGAGCATGATGAAATGGAAGAAAACAATATTTTTATAATTTTGTCAATGTCGGGTTGAAAATCTGCTGGCCCAAAGTGCAATTTCACTGGCCCCGGGCCAGCAGGCCAGTGCGAGTGTCGAGCCCTGTACTAAGTTAACCCTAGTAAGTGACTACGTGATGATGTTTTGAATACTTAGTCTTGTTATCACAAATGGACTTAGCAACTATGAATATGAATATGGGCCCAGATACTTAATATTTTCATGATGGGGAGGGGATATGGGGCAATAGTGGAGTGCATCCCCTGCCTAGATTCATCTATCATGTTGGAGACATTGCACATGAGTATCAATAATCACTATAATCATGTGCATTAATGCAATGTACATATTGTATTGTTTCTTATGAATAAAAGCCATATTATTTGTATCATTAAACTAATTTTAAAGTATGCATATGTGTGGGATTTTCTTATTTGTTATTCTGTATTCCCCTTCTTATAGGGTAAAGTGATCCGTTAACTTTGTACAATTTCAACCAAAATCACTTGGAGCTTTCCCTCTTGTACCTTGCTGCTTGGTCCATGGTTACAGAAGAATGAAATGGGTTTGATTTTTCAAATGTCTCCCTAATCATGGATATATTTGAGAGCGTATATAGGCGGTTTCCGACCGTATCTGAAATATCGAACATACCTTCTGGGGAAAAATATAAAGTTAACGGATTACTTTAAGATAATAATAATAATAATTTGAGATAATAATGAGATTGGAGCTAGCTGTTGGTGTAAACTAATTGTTATTTATTACACTTTATAATACAGACTTATACAAACTTTCATCTTCACAAAAATAGCGTTCAATACAATATTGATAAAGACTCTTTGGAATAAATACTTGTAATTGCACTATATCAAAGTCAAGGTTATTAGGTCAAGGTGAATACAGTCTTTGGAGAATACTTAATACAGGCCATAGTATTGATTCTAAAAGTCAATTGTATTAAAGGGACTTGGCAACAATGATTGTCCAAATCCTCAAAATCCAATTGGAATTCTAGCGGTTCCCTCATACCTTGTTTTATTCGTAATTAGCAATAAAAGCATGGCACAGGTTTTGGTTTTTCAAATTTCCATTTCGTTCAAAAGATATTTACGATTGAAGTGTTCGGATATGAAATTATCTATCACTTTGCATTTTCCCTCATTTCTCGGCCAAATAACATCCAATTAACTTGAAATTTTCACACATTATTTTCTGGACATATCAGATCACACCAATAAACCATGCATCACTTTTTGCACTTGTCAACCAAGTTACTAGATCCCTTTAATACCCGGTAGCAATTGTGTGAGAACAAGTATTATTGATAATGTTACACTCATCATAGTGGCAAAATACACTACTCCAAGAATGTGTTGTGTTTTTAAAGACATTTTAAAGCAATATGTGGCAGTCAACATCTTGCCATGATATTGATGCGATACTGTATGTCAATTGAATACCAGTTACACATAATACTGTACATTATGTAATATCGAAACTGTCACAAAATGTTGAAGCAATTGTATAAAAGTATTGACCAACTTGATCATAAGGAAAATTATTCCAAGAATGTATTGTTTTTAGAAAGCAATATTGAAATACTAGTATATATAACATAACAAGTAATCTGTTGGCACTTCCAGTTTTTTGTTTACACATATTAGGTGTAACTATACTCTAAATTAAAAATTACTATCCAATAATACATGTTTTTTTTTGCATTGTGTGAAAAGACAAACATTTAACCCCTTGACTACGGGAACCAAGTGGTTTGTGTACAAAGTCTATGGAGATTCTAGAATCTCGAAGGGAATGGGTTAAACATTGTCTTTTGGCGATATGCAGCCTTTTTTCTGGACATTTTAGATACACAAATCAACGTTTTATACATGTATCTTCAAATCAAAAACTGAGTTAGTATGAAAGAATGGCTGTATAAAGACATCGAATTCTAGGCAATAAGAAATCTTACTATTACTCCCTATCTATTTGCTTCACAAATCAGTTTTTAACTTCAAATTACATGTTCAAATTACGAGTTCGAACCCTATCGATGCCCCAACATTTTATGTCCTTCAATCCACATTGCTGCTCTCTACCCATGAGTATAAATGAGTACTTGGTCAGGTGTTAAATCAGCCTGTGGCGCTCTACATCATAGGGCAGCTTTGGCTAGTATGCTCCCCCTGGAAGTTGAGATGGTGCACAAGATAATTGTGCGGGTTTGAACTGTATAAATCTATAATTTAAGGTGTGTAACATACAAATCAATTTATATGGTTGATTCAAATAACAATCGATAAATCTCATACATACCTGCTATCAAAACCTTTAACATAACTATTATAAACTATATTCTCACATCAAACATATATTCTATACCTACCTACTTTGTATAATTACACTCATGATTAAATCAAGGCACATGCATAAAATTTGTTTACTTTTCAATAAAAATAGAAAGACCTTTGTTATAAATTTGACAACCATTCTCTAGCTGGGCAACATGAAATATGAAAGACCAAGACAAATGCTCAGTGACACAAGGGCAGTATGCACATTTCAAAGAAAGTTCACTTAAAGGGACATTCCCTCTTTTGCAAGCCAAATTTTGAAAGTTGCGAGGTTATTGTCTTATCTGAAAGAAAATGTCATTTAATAGCATGCCTGAAAAAAATAGGGCTTGAAATCTCTTTTTCGTGGAGTTATAGACCTAAAACTAATAAACCGTCGTCCAATTTTAATTTTACATTATATGTATATTCACCCAGTGAGGAAGTTCGTTCACGGATTCCACGAAGTACCACAACGCTATGCGCGACTCCTCCGTGACCCGCGCAAGCTACGAGACCCGCGCACAAATAAGAATAGCATGACCGCACACTAGGCAAAATAACCAAACCTCGCTTAAACTGACTACATGTAATTACATATTCTTCATTTTTGAGATTTTTTCCCGTGACATACCTTTACAAATGTTGGCTTCACAATACCTGTACAAGAATAAGTACAATATAGTTGTAATATTATGCTAAATCAGTTAAACTCTTTTATTGACCGTGTATAGTCTGATGGAGGGATGCATTCGTTTTTCATTCGTAGAATCCAAATTATAGGGCTGTTCGATCTGATTTTTTTTGTGTGTGTTTCATTCATCCCCATCCTTCAACTGGAAACTGTTCAGACGTTTTGTAAAAGAGGGACTGTCCCTTTAACCCCTTGACTACGGGAACCGGGTGGGTTGTGTACAAAGTCTATGGCAATTTCAGAAACTCGTAGGGAACTGTTTAAAAGACCATCTACAAAAGTATATACAAGTCATGTACATATTTAACTATGTTACATAAATCACACACCAATGATTTTATCAAAACATATACTCGGTACATGATTAATAGCCGTTTACCTTTGATACAAAAAGAAAGACTTTGGTACTGTTTAGTGGACTGGAGGTACTGTAAAAATCTTGCCGCAGAATTTGAATACTTTCAAAGAGCATTCAATGAGACCTCAAAAGCAGCTTAATAAATTGGGGTGACATCAGCACACCAACTACTGACCGATCCAGCTGGAGAGTGATGACCGCCAGGTGTGTCAGACAACACAGGAAGTACATGTATATATTATTTTAAGTCTAACAAAGTAAAACAAATTTTTACTTCTACCAGTTCAATGGAAGGTATATGGGACGTTATAACTGCATTCTCTACCAAAGCATGCCCACGACTTGGCAGGCATGTCTAAAAGCACCGCTGCTATACACAAATTGCATCTAGAGCGCATCGGTTCTTTTAGTCATGTATGCCAAGTAGTGGGCACACTTTGGTATAGAATGCCATCATCATAGGATGCATGAAGCAAACAAAGAGGGACCCCTTTACAGGTACATGTACATACATGTACATAAACTCTTTCTACTCTCGAGTGCCAATCACCATGTGCACTAGCTGGTGCAAACAAATGGCGCATACATTTAATTGTCAAGTGGAACCGCTCTGTAACGAGCTCTGTTATAACAAGATACCTGATATAGTGAGGTAATATTACAGTTCCAGGTTATATGTATTGTATTGTTTTTAAGCCCTGATACAACAAGATACTATCTGATATAATGAGGTAAATTCAATGGCATCCTCCAGTGGCGATCTGCTTACAAGGACCACCTTTTTTGAAGTCTCCCTTGATTGGTCTTTACAGACAGGTTTGACTGTGCTCTGAAATAAGCCTACATCACAAATTCCCGTCCTTGATGGAGCACAGTATATGAACGGTGCCATTGTCTGTACCAAGGATGGCCCAGGTGTTGTAGGGAGAGAACCTGTACGCCGTGATGTCGTCTTGAATCATGAATTACCGTCTTTGACGGTGCACAGGATATGCACGGTGCCGTCATCTGCACCCACGATGGCCCGGGTGTTGTCGGGAGAGAACCCGTACGCCGTGATGTCGTCGTTCATCTCCTTGAACTTGCCCACGAGGTGTTTGCTGCCCCCTATCTGCTTGGCGACGAGCATGCCCTCGTCGACGCACGCCACCAACCCCTGCTGGAGGAAGGTCTTGACGTAGCCCCGCTCCGGGAGGAACTGCTCGTCCGGGATGCTGAGCCGGGAGAAGTTGCCCCGGTCCTTCTCCGTGTAGAGCTTTTTGCCCGAGGTTGGGTCGAGAACGCACACCATGTATTCGCCCTGCGTCTGCTCCTTTTGGCTTTGTCGTCTCGTGCGGGAACTGCGATTCCTGTGGTCTGTTTAATATACATACATGCAAATAAAAGAGTGGTCAATTTGATATTGTTGACAGATGATGTTGATGAAGATGAAAAGATGGTGAAAATAGTGAAGATTATGCAGATGATTAAGATGGCAGTGGTGATTATGAAGATAACATTGATCATTATTATGATTATGATGATTACGATTATAATGATGATGATTATAGTGATGATGATGATAATAGTGATGATGATGGTGATTATTATGATGGAGATTGTGATGGTTCTTAATGCAGTTTAGATTTTCCTCCATTCGAGATGCATAAAGATAATGAGCATGTTCCTAAAGTGGTTGATGGAGTGAAGAACCTTTAAAGATGTGATGTTCAAACAGAATTGATTGTTCATATGCAGTGTATATATCTCGAGAACGATAGAGACATCCAAATATTTATCAAATCAATTTTAAGACTCACCCCCATTGGCCATAGGCCTCCATTTGAGATGCAAAAAGATGACGAGCATGTTCCCGAGGTGGTTGAGGGAGTGGAAGCGGGTGTCTTGAATGTCCAGATCCACCTCCATCAGAACGCTGGCCTTCTGTGTACACCAGACCTTGATCACGGGTGAGCTGTGATGATACTCCCCCGTTTCTGCATCGGTGTAAACAAAATAAAATGGTGCAATAAAATGTGTGAACACGCGCTCATTAATCCTAGATTAGTTTGTGCAATACAATTCGTAAACATGCCCCAAATTTATTCTACATTAGTTTCAACTGAAATGAGAACATTGCCATCAAGATTCTGTAGGCCTTTGCGGCAGCTAGCTAGCTAAGACTTTGATCACTTGTGAGCTGTGAAGAAACTCCCCGTCTCTGCATTGGTGTGTAAAAAAGAAAGAAAAAAAGAAGGGTAATAGAACTGATGCAATCAAATAAAATACCCCCCCCCCCATTTTATCCTAGATTCGTTTGCACTGCTGATAAAATTACTTTATTGGAAACATGAGAACATTGCCAACATGATCATGTAGGCAGAGCTGCCAACCTTCATCAACAAAAAAAAGAGAAGAATTTGATGAATTGTCACAAAAATGAACCTTACAAGAAAAGCATAGAAATTGCACATTAGGGTGGGGAAATCTTCATAGCTTACTTGGTACTGAAGTTCGAACACAAAATTGGACGCTCAATTTGAGTCGTTACTGGTGCCCATAACGTGCTTATTACAGTGATTGGTGCATCTATTCTAAATCTTCAAATTGGCCAATGCTCTTTGAATTGGGGCAGAGTTATTTAGTTTATTTCACTCATTTAAATGTTAATTTTTTTTGGAAAAAAGTAATAAAACTTCAAAAAATTTTACTACCATAATTACATTGAAAAAATGTAACAATTACAGCAAAAATGGAATGGTTGGCAGCTCTGTGAAGGTCTTTGCAGCACTGAAGACTCTGGGGTAATGGGTGTGCTTATTTACTGCCCTCACATGTTTGTAAGTCTAGAGATCCAAGTCGAGATTTATATGCATACCTTCAATGACAGGCTTGAGGGAATCCCTGCGTGTCTGTATGGACATGGTGGCAAGCTGCTTCTGATCTGTACTCAGAGCTGCGGCAGTGATCTGCAAGTCAAGAACGTTACAAGAAACTATAATAAATAATTAATTTTAAAACAATTTTGAAATATTCCCCCTAAAATAATACAATAAAATAATAACAAGTTCCATTGGTAAAGCACATTATCAAAGCTCTGTGACTTCTAAATCCGTATTACGGGACAACAGTTTGATGAGTCAATCACGCATATGTTTGTACGCATTGTGAGCAACGTTAACTCGTGTGATAATAACGCTCATCGGAAAGATTCAGAGCACAAGTGATTACCGCACACAGCAGGACCCTACGCTAGCATGCATTGCATTTCATTACTATAAGCTGTCAACGAGTCACAAAATATTTCTTATCCATAGGCCTTGCATGTATCTCACTATACATCTTACTGTTGACACCGAGTGTCTAGAGGCATCTGCATTTGTAGTACAATGTATGATCAATCTGTCCCTATGCGATTTACATAGAATATTTCATTATTTTAAACATATCTGCCATACATTTTTTCATTTTTTTAAAAACTAGGTCAGATCTTCTTTATCTGTGTCACTGTGAACAACATTTACGAGAAACAGCTAACTGTACTCGACGTTAGATTATATACATAAGCAGGTGGGTGGAAGGTGTGACCAGCAACAAGCTGGAGTGAACAAGAACAAAAGGATGGGGGAATACAATGGAGGAGGTGTAAATGCAGTAGCAGGCTAGAGTAGACAGGAACAAAAGAAATAGTGCTGATGAGGGCTACTGGGGATGGGAGAATGTGTCAAGTAGTGGCTTTAAAATTTACCTGGAACTGGGGTCCATGCTGAAACTCCTTGACACTGGTTGTGTATCCATCAAACATGGGGATCTCATCTGGGTAGGTCTGCCAGTCGATTATGCAAGCGGGGGACATGATATCGTAGAGGAAAACGTTTCCGGGCTTGTTGGTCGTTGTGAAGCACGCAAGCGCCAAGTTGTTGAACGTCACAAATAGGTATTGCGGATTCACATACGGTATCAGCCTGCAGTTTTCAAACGTTTAAAAAGTTAAAGAGATTGAGAAATTACAAAGTTGTTACAAAGTCAACAAATATGAAATTATATTGATTTAGTAGGGCAAGATGTCGCTCTTGTTTGGGGTCTCCTTGGTTTCTCCATATATTGAAATCTCTCTTCCGGACTTAAAAAACAACCCATTTTCTCTATCAGATTCTTAGAGAGAACACCAGCAATTTCCAAGGGCTAGGCAATAACAAATTCACCTCCAATTCTCGTTTTTTCCCCCCAAGATCTTCATTTTCTTACCTGTGGTGACACTCGATGGTGATCTTGTCGCTCTTGTTTGGGGTCTCCTTGGTGTGCCAGATGTTGAAATCGCTCCCATTGCACGACGCAATCACAAAGGTGCAGTCATTGGAGATACACTCCACCTTCTGCAGTTCTGTAGAAAGAGACAGATTAATGACTTAAAATTTGACTTTTATTTATTTATTCATGGTATTTATTTTGAAACTGCTAGATGCATAGAGGAAGGTTGATTGGCAGAGCGACACTTAACAATGGTGATGTCGTCAACATATTTATAAACGGATGTGCCTTCAGGAGCTATCGCGTCATTGATCATCGCAAGAAAGATCACAGGGCCGCAGCGAGTTCGCGTAGGTCCAGCTAATACTGCCCCCGAATTATATATTTTATGTGCACGATAATTGTGCTTAAAATGATACATATGATACGGTACTTACCACTGATTAGCGCACAAATATGTGATACGACTTTGGGGTGGATAAAAATGATGATTTTTCGCTCCATTCCGCATCAAAATGAGTGATTTGTGCACCTCCTCGACTTCTCTCCATGTTGTATCGCGACTTCTGAACGATCGATGCTTCGGTCTCCATTCAAGTACGTCGCCCGCCGAATTGACGGCAGATCTGACGCGCGCGTTTAGTGGTCGTACGGTCATCGATCATTCAGAAGTCGCGATACAACACGGAGAGAAGTCGAGGAGGTGCATAAATCACTCATTTTGATGCGGAATGGAGCGAAAAATCATTATTTTTATCCACCCCAAAGTTTGGGGTTTGCGCTAATCGGTGGTAAGTACCGTATCATATGTATCATTTTAAGCACAATTATCGTGCACATAAAATATATAATTCGGGGGCATAATTAGCTGGACCTAGAACGCCAGCGCTTTGCACTGGCTTTCTCTAGAGTTAGGAAAAAGGAAGCTTATACTGACTTTGTACATTTTCCTGGAGAATTTAAATATGATTAAGAGTTTTTTCTTTGAAAATAGCATAAAAAAAAACTCACTCGAAAAACACCATAGGGAATGCCCCCCCCCCCCCCACTTCTCCCACTGATTTGCCCAAATACTGTTTGCATTACACATAAGGCGTATAATATCATTGCAGGCTGAAGTAATCATTTGCCAGTATAGATGCATGCAGTTTCCGCCTGCAATGACGTCATTTGGCCACATCTCTGAAATCACAAATTTAAGGGGTGGGGCTTAGCAATTAGCCTCGGAAGGCTTTTAAACTGGTGAAAACATTGTACTTTTTATACAAACTCGAGCTAGATTATTTACAAACTAGATGGATCTTCGACTGCGTGACTGATGCCTCCGCCATTACGCAATTTATTTATATCAAGCCCAAATCAACATGTACAGTGAATTAATTCTGTCAACTCAATTTTGATGGTACTCTGTCTTTTAGATCTTGACGTATCACAATTATGAGCTATAAGTGACCTTGACCTTTGCCCTCATGACCCCAAAATCTAATGACTACAATTGTTCCCTAAGATACATTCAGGTATCAAGTTGGATTGAAATCTGATATTCAGTTCTTGAGATTTCCAATCTCAAGCTACTTTTACATATAATGAGCCCTGTGACCTTTGACCTCATGACCCCCAAAATCTAATCAGTTCATTGGCTCTCCAAGGAACATACATGTACCAAGTTTGGTCACAATCTGTCAATCCCTTCTTGAGATAACGCGATCACGAGCTATTTTAGCATATATAATGAGCTCTGTGACCTTTGACCTTTGACCTCATGACCCCAAAATCTAATCAGATCATTGGCCCCCCAAGATACATACATGTACCAAGTTTGGTCAGAATCCATCAATCCGTTCTTGAGATAACGCGATCACGAGCTATTTTTGCATATATAATGAGCTCTGTGACCTTTGACCTCATGACCCCAAAATCTAATCAGATCATCGGCCCCCCCAAGATACATACATGACCCAAGTTTGGTGAAAATCCGTCAATCGGTTCTTGAGATAACGCGATCACGAGAACGGGACGTACGTACGTACGTACGGATGGACGGACGGACAACCCGAAAACATAATGCCTCCGGCTACTTCGTTGTGGAGGCATAAAAAGGATATCTAATGTAATAATAGGGTAATTTATTTGGTTTGAGTGCTAGTATGACCCTAAATAAAGAATTAAAGGGGACCACCAGGCAAAGAACAACATATAATTATATGTTTTGGTACTATTTTGTGATATCAAATAGATACCCAACATTTTGCAAAGGGTTGTGTAATCCATAAACAATGCAATTAACTACCACCTCTTACGGAACCAGTATTATTTCATGGTTCCGTACGCGCCAAACATTTGCGAGTGCGCCAATGCTATTCACGCGTACGTTTGGAGACAACAGAATCCCGGACGATTCGTTAGCTCTGGACAAAGTAGTCTTCGTACATGCAGAACGCATGCTTTAGAATGGTGATGCGTTTTCCAATTATATATTTTTTTCTGGAAACATATTTTTGTGAACGTGTTGATGGAATGGACTACTAAAGATATTACCTTTCATTTATAAGAATATCTTTGGGTGGTGGTACCCTTTAATGCTTACCACAGGTGGGCAGTGACGCGAGGATCCTGGTCGGGTGCGGCACACTCTGGTTGAGATCCCACAGGATGCAGTTCTCTCCCTTCGCCGAGGAGACGGCCTTAGATCCGTCTGGTGAGAACACGCATCCACTCACTGCACCATGATGTACCTCCTGAACCTATGAACAAAGAAGTTGAGGTAACCAATTTGTTTGGAATGAGAACTTAAATTGGCTGAAAAATTGACATACCTGATATCACTTATCATCATCATCATCACCATCATTGCAAACATCACAATCATCATCATCATGCCGCTTGGAAGGAATGCTCCCCAGGGAGTGGAAATGGTGCACACAATGTGTACTGGTTTGCAATGTATTCTATGACCGGGGTAATAATAATGCAAAGCGCTTAGTGATGATATTCTATCATGTTAGGCACTATATAAATCAAACCTATTATTATTTTTTATTATCATCGCACACCGCCACCACCACCACCATAATCACCATCATCATCATCAACATCAACATCACCATCATCACCATTATCATCATAATCATTGAAACCACCACCATCCTCCTAATCATCATAACATCTCTCCCCCTCCTCTCACTTGTCATCACCCAACATTTATCAATCATTTCTATAAAATAAAATAAAAATACCTTCAGATGGCTTGCTTTGCTTCCTGTGATGTGGTGCGTGTCCCATATCCTGACCGTGTGGTCCTCACTCCCCGTGGCCAGGATACAGTACTGGGACGTCGGCATGCAGAAACTGCCGCACTTTACCGGACCCTTGTGCCCCTCTAGCTTGCACCACTCCACGTCCTTCAGAAACAAAACCTGCGCGCAGAACCAGTAATGTAATAGTTATGAAAGACAAAAGTATACAGTTATCAGTTATACAGGGTTCAGGTTTAGGTGACTCCCTGTTGCCAGGATACAGTACTGGGATGTCGGCTGACAGAAACTGCCGCACTTTACCAGATTCATATGCCCCTCAAGCTTACAACAATTGACGTCCTTCAGAAACAAAACCTGTGCGCACAAACACAAATATAAATTATAGTTATGAAATAATATGCATCTATGAAACTGAAAACAGGGTTTAAGATTCAGGTCACTTCCTTTTTGCCACAGTACTGGGACGTCGGCATGCAGAAACCGCTACACTTTACTTGCCCTTTGTGCCCCTCTAGCTTGCACCACTCAACGTACTTCAGAAATAAAACCTGCGCACACAAACACAAATTTGATAGTTATGAAAGACATAATCATATAGTTATCAGACTATAATTATACTGGGTTCAGTAACTCCCTGTTGCCAAGATGCAGTTCTGGGATGTCAGCTGGCAAAAAAAAGCAGCACTTTACAAGAAGCTTGAGCCCCTCCAGTTTGCGCAGCTGGACATCTTTCAGAAATAAAACCTGCAGAAGAAATTAGTACTATCATTAAATTATTTTTGTTATCATCATACAGTCAAACCTGCTTTATAGAAAGACCAATAACGACCAGCAGATTTTCTTGCAATTCTTGGATCAATGAAATATTGGTGGCCCGAGAGCTAATTTTGTTGGGCCAGCCAGCATGTGCTGATTTCGAGCCCTGATTATATAATCATTATAAAGTTAAACATGCTTATAAAGACCAATGAAGTCTTAGCAATTTTCTTTTAAAGGGACAGTTCCTCTTTTACAAAACGTCTGAACAGTTTCCAGTTGACGGATGGGGATGAATGTAACACACACAAACAAAATCAGATCGAATGGATTCTACGAATGAAAAACGAATGCGTCCCTCCATCAAACTATATATCGGTCAATAAAGGAGTTTAACTGATTTAGCATAATATTACAACAATATTGTACTTATTCTGGTATAGGTATTGTGAAGCCGACATTTGTAAAGGTATGTCACGGAAAAAGATCTAAACTAGATGGATCTTCGACTGCGCGCAGTCGAAAATGATGCCTCCGCCATTACGCAATTTATTTATATCAAGCCCAAATCAACATGTACACTGAATTAATTCTGTCAACTCAATTTTGATGGTACTCTGTCTTTTAGATTTTGACGTATCACAATTATGAGCTATAAGTGACCTTGACCTTTGCCCTCATGACCCCAAAATCTAATAAGATCATCGGCCCCCCAAGATACATACATGTACCAAGTTTGGTCAGAATCTGTCAATCCCTTCTTGAGATAACGCGATCACGAGCTATTTTTGCATATATAATGAGCTCTGTGACCTTTGACCTCATGACCCCAATATCTAATCAGATCATTGGCCCCCCAAAATACATACATGTACCAAATTTGGTCAGAATCCGTCAATCCGTTCTTGAGATAACACGATCACTAGCTATTTTTGCATATATAATGAGCTCTGTGACCTTTGAACTTTGACCTCATGACCCCAAAATCTAATAAGATCATCGGCCCCCTAAGATACATACATGTACCAAGTTTGGTCAGAATCTGTCAATCCGTTCTTGAGATAATGCGATCACGAGCTATTTTTGCATATATAATGAGCTCTGTGACCTTTGACCTTTGACCTCATGACCCCAAAATCTAATCAGATCATCGGTCCCCCAAGATACATACATGTACCAAGTTTGTTCAGAATCTGTCAATCCCTTCTTGAGATAACGCGATCACGAGCTATTTTTGCATATATAATGAGCTCTGTGACCTTTGACCTTTGACCTCATGACCCCAAAATCTAATCAGATCATTAGCCCCCCAAGATACATACATGACCCAAGTTTGGTGAAAATCCGTCAATCGGTTCTTGAGAAAACGCGATCACGAGAACGGGACGTACGTACGTACGGACGTACGTACGGACGGACGGACAACCCGAAAACATAATGCCTCCGGCTACTTCGTTGCGGAGGCATAAAAATGAAGAATATGTACCGTAAATACCGGCGTAATCGCCGCATACTTTTTCCTCGAAAAAACCCTGCAAAGTCGGGGTGCGGCGTGTATGCGGAGATAGTCAAAATGTCACTCTTGACTGGCCTCAAAACAACACATTTCAGCATGTGTGGGACTATTGGTTGTATTGCACTGTATTGTATTGCGTGATAAAACATTATATAGCCAAATTGTCTACGTTTACCCTGGCCTAGAATGGTTTCTCACCTTTTTTTGCTGATATTTGCGAAACTCTGATACGTTTTTAACTTCAAAGTTACGATTTAATGCTAAAATTTGGCACATTTTCCCAGCCGATTTTCTGGTTTCCCGCCGTTATTCCCGCTTTTTTTGTCGCCAGTTTTCCTAGCGCACTTTTCTCCCACATTTGTTTTTTTCAATTTCAATGCCCAAAGTCGGCATGCGGCGTTTACGCGGATGCGGCGATTGCACCGGTATTTACGGTAATTACATGTAGTCAGTTTTAGTGAGGTTTGGTTATTTTTTTAGTATCCGCTTTTGTTATTTATGCGCGGGTCACATAGGGGTCACGCATAGCGATGTAGTTCTCCGTGGAATCCGTGTGCGAACTTTCTCACCGGGTGAATACACGTATAATGCACAATTAAATGTTGGACAACGGTTTATTAGTTTTAGGTCTATAACTCCACGAAAAAGAGATTTCAAGCCCTAATTTTTTCAGGCATGCTATTAAATGACATTTTCTTTCATATAAGACAATAACCTTGCAACTTTTGAAATTTGGCTTGCAAAAGAGGGTCTGTCCCTTTAACACACATCTTAACTCCATCTCTTCCTTCACAGTAAGCGACACGATTACGGCAAGTCTTGGACAGAAGATGGCCGCCCCCGAGTAGCAGTTATCATTATTATAATTATCATTTTATTATCATTATAAAGTCAAAGATGCTTAATATAAAGACCAATGAAGTCCAGCGATGAAATCTAGCACACTTTTTGCAATAACATAAATCTTACCTCAACTTCCTCCTCCTTAGTAAGTGACACGATGACGGCAAGTCTCGGGCAGAAGATGGCCGCCCCCGAGTATCAGTTATCATTATTATTATTATCATTTTATTATCATTATGAAGTCAAAGATGCTTATAAACCCCAATGGAGTCCTGCAATAAAATCTCACAGACTTTTTGCAATAACATAAATCTTACCTCAACTTCCTCCTCCCCGGTAAGCGACACGATGACGGCAAGTCTCGGGCAGAAGATGGCCGACCCCGCGTGGCAGTTGAGGGATAGCTTGTGCCCGATGAAGTTCCGCTCGCTTCCCTTGACTGGCCAGCGGAACGTCCCGTTGGGGAGGACGCCGCAAAGGAACTTGCTGTCGTTGGAGAAAGCGAGCGACGTCTCGGGGAGCAGGTCGTGTGTCAAGTTATCCGTCTCTAGCCTCTTCAAAACCTGCAAAACAAAAATAACAAATTAGGAATTCATATAAATCTGCTTCCGTTTGTTTGTTTCTAAATGCTTCAAAACCTGCATAACACTGTCATAAAAAGTTAGAAATTCAGATTATAAAACTTCCTTCAAATTGATATAGCATATACAAAAATATATAAAACTTGATGTTGCTGGAGAAAGCTAGCGATTTCTCATATGGGAGCAGGCTAGGTAGTCTCCAACTGCTTCAAAACCTGTAAAACATGCACAATTGAAAATTCATACTAATGAATACTCTACAAATGTATAAAACATATTATAGGGGAAACTTTTCTCTAAATCAAATAATACTACAACAATTTGGTTTCTAGATCAGTAGGTTACTTACTTTCTGTGCTGAGATATCCCAGAGGAAGATGTCTTTGTATGCCACAGCTAGCAGCTTGCCGTCAGGGGAGAAGGCCACCTCCTTAGCACGACACTGCAGAAAAAAGAACAAATTAATATTAGTAAAATCAATATTAAGCCATTATTAAGTTTTGCTTTATACTATTTTCATCTTCTTTTTTGGATAGGACATATTCCAAAGTACGATGTATCCCACATTGTTCCTATCACCACATGCCAAGATAACAGAAATTACTTCATCATCATCATCCTTCTCATCCTCATCATCATTCTTCTCATCCTCATCATTCTTCTCATCCTCATCATTCTTCAACATCAACATCAACATCAACATCAACATCAACATCAACATCAACATCATCATCATCATCATCATCATCATCATCATCATCATCATCATCATCATCATCATCATCATCATCATAATAATACTTATAATATCTATTATGATAATAATAATGTGTGGAATGGGATAAATGGACAAGTATATAAAGTTTATAATGAAAAAACAAAATGATTATAAGTCAAATATCAAACTTTTCATCATGAAGCTGTATTAACAAAACGAGCGATTATAGTCATAAACTACTCAAATACATTCCAAATCTTAAATATTAGTGATTAAAACGGAAACAAAGGTCTGCAAGTTATGAACATACTGAAATCATAGTATGATGCAAAAATGAAATTGTGTTTAGCTTCAGTTATGTTTTTTTTTTCCTATTTCAATGAAAATAAATGGTGACATGAACGGTCGTAAATAAACAAAATAAAGAGAGATGGTTGCACAAAAGCTAGGGTATCAATGGCACAATTCGGATCAACTTAGGTAGGAATCTGTGATAATATGGCAGTTTTCATGCTAAGTACTGTTGCATGAAGATGGGGATGAGGGGGGCGTGGAGGGAAAGGGAGAGCAGTCATGGGGGGGGGGGGGGGGTGTTTCACAAAGACCAAAAGTCGAACTTAACACTAAGTTGGACTTAAAAATTATGGAAAGCCATTTGTAGCTTCGGAATTAGACATAGTCAAGAGCCTTAAACGCGATTATTTGACACTTTCAACAACATTTTACAGAAGTGTCTTTGATAAAAGAAAATGTCAATCTATTTTATCAAACTTTTAGGCCTGTTTAAAGAACTTGTTTAACAATTTAACAAAGAAACTAATGGCTTTCCATAACTTTTTAAGTCCAACTTAGTGTTAAGTTCGACTTAGGATCTTCGTGAAACACCCCTCTGGTCAATGTCAATAGGAAAAAGGGAACAAAGAGGGAGGGTGGGGTAGGAAGGGGTTACCATCAGTGGGGTAGTATGCACCAATAACAGTATTTGCAGTGATAAATTCAAATTTTCCCAGCAAGGGCAAAGTTTTCAAATGGGGGAGAATTGCCACACCTCCTCCTCCTCCCTATTAAAGTGGACTTCCACTCGAGTTCAAGCTTCTAATGATTAAAGACAGATATTCTAGGTCAATAAACACAATTTTGTATGAAAAAAGTATGATTGTGGGTTCTTATAATTGGCTTTGAAATTCTAATGACACAAATTCGCGAGCGAGATTGTTCTATCCCACAATGCACCAATTTGTGACGTGCGACCCTCACTATGCGCCTATCTATGTTTTTACACTGCAGCGAATGTGTTCTTTTGATCGGACCATACAATGCTCGATCATGAATAGTTTAGTCCACGATGCGCCATTCAACCGTGCCTTTGAGCATTACTACATTGTTGAACCGTTTGAAAATACTTGCCTGCCCGAAATTGTAAAACGTTTGGCTTTCATTGGAATTTGAATAGACACAAAGTCCTGTAAACGTGGTTATTGAATTTGCTGGCTCTGCATGACCGGCTTATTATGAATGACACATGCAGTGATCACAATGCAGTGGCACCGGATTCAAGCCTACACAAGAAATTGAGCAAAGTGAGGGTGCTACATAATGGTCTCATGATTGTGTGCAATAAATTTAATTATTTCCTCAGAGTTGATGACATTAGAAAAATCTCTTAGAAATCAACCAAAGAGAGTCAAATCCTGAAAATATTCAAGCACATCCCTAGATTTATTTCCAATATACTGTATTTTGTTTAAACTCGTCCGGAATTCTCCTTTAATAGCTTCACCACCATAGCCTTATTTAAATCATTTGAATAAATGAGAGGTATGCAAGCAAGCATTAACACGTGGCAGAACAAAGGGGATAGTAAATGGGAGCTAGGGATTAATAACTTAGGGAATATGCAAATTATATATACATGTAGTTAAACAAAATGATTGATGCATGTACATGTGTGCAAGTTGCATTCTGATATATAGTTCCAAAATTATCATGGGTGACACATGTGCAGTTCTTTTTTATTTGAGGCAGCAGCCAAGGTATGAGACTAGGTCATCCCTTCCTTGAAAAAAAAAAACTTCTTAAAATCATCACACATGAATTTTAAGCAGATGTATAAAGTACATGCAAGTTTAACATATTTTTTTTTTCAAATCAAAGGCGTGACAAATTATATTGCAATTTTCATGTAAAGCGCTCCAAATGTTTTAGTCTTATGGCTTGTTGAACATATAGATGGTCACTTGCGTGATATTATATTACGGAAATTTATGAATATTTAATTTTTGTGTAAAAAATGCATTTTTATTTATGAGCGTGCGGTTGCAAACAAATTCAAGCAATGGAATAGGTTCAAATGAATCCGACTATAATACTACCTCAAGAACTTCATTCAGTTTTCCTGGGAATTCAGAATAGAAAAAGCAACAACAATTGTACAAGACAGTAGACACAATTATTTTGTAGGTTATTTCATTGAAACAATTGCCTAAGCTTTCTTGTGATAAATTCTTTTCATCTCATAATACTTTCAACAACCATGGGCGTTGATCTGTAATTGATACCTATTGTTCAGGGGGGATGATCTATTCATTCATCCCCTGCTGAACAAAGGTATTACATAAGGATTGACGCCCATGACAAAAACCCAAATTATCCAGCACTGAATCATATCCTTACCTTATTTCCATGAATATTATCAACTACCATCATTTGAAGAGCAGTTCAAGTGTGATACAAAGTTTATGCTTTGAAAATAAAAGTATGTCTGAAAAATAAATATGTTTAACTTTGTTTTTTCTTTGAGTTATTGCATTTTGGAAGGGTGGTCTTAAACTTTTTGCAAATGATGGTACTTTAATTAGGTTTTTTACGTTCACGTCATTGTGATTATTATCAATAATAAAAATAATAATAGACAAGAAAGAAAAATATTCTGAATTGCTCTTAATATGCCAAATAAACTCTTTTATAAATGATTACTTGATTTAGGTATAAATCACATTCTCCATGTATTTTCAGGACCAGTCCTGAATGGGTTCAACCATTCACAGGACTATTTCATTTTGGTATTACATGCAATCTCTATAGACCTCGGCACAAGTATTTTCAGGACCATGCAGTGGTTCCTTAGCCCTGTATGCGCACCTACAAGTAGCTTGGCTGAAAAGCTCCCCTGGGAGTGTACAATGTGCACTTTGTGTGCTAAGTTGATTGAAGTGTGTACCCAATGTCCGGGGTAAAAGATCGTGCACTACTAGTGTCAAAAGATGAAACGTGCGCTACATAAGTTATTATTATTATTATTATTAATATCATTATTATTATTGTTATACTACTACTACTACTACAAATAATAATAATAAATAAATAGGTCAACCCACCTTCAAATCAGACTTCTGTATCACTTTGCCGGAGACTGCGTTAAAGATTGTCAGCGTACCGTAGGAGTAGAGGTACAGATGCTTGGAGTTGGCGGTCACAAACATGGATGAGTTCACTGGCTCCACATGGGCAGTGATACGACGCAGTAGTTTTCCTGTGGTGTTGTTTTAAGTATACAAAGAAAAAGAAAAGTGCCATTGTCACAGTGATGGATCGATTGCATAATCATTTATTACATTTTCTTCAAATGTTTTAAGCGATCAATCTAACACCAATTTGAACATTAAACATTTCTACTAATTGACATGATCAAAGAAAAATGGGCTTCGCCAGGAATTGAACCCGAGACCTCCGGTTTGCTAGACCGGTGCGCAACCATCGAGCCACAAAGACCCTTGTGAAGGAGTACTTCCTATGCAACACTATACAATGCTCAAATTTGTCAGAAGCTATATAACTGGGTAATAACCCAAGGATATAATGATATCAACTGTTATAAGGAAAGTGTGAGGCCAGGGATCGCACAGAGCACTAATGGCACACAACACAGTACCAGGGCAGCTTCTACACTTTTAGCAGAGCAACTCTTCAAGGTTAACAGGGCGATTAAACTTTTCCTGTAAACGTGTCAAGTGGATTGTTGATATTGAATTTGGCACTTAAAGGAGGGTTGAGACAAAGTCAGACGTCCCTTTTCTGTATCATAAGGCTTTTCAAATGCAACTTACCTTTGGATAATCCTCCGTGCCCGACGCCATAGATATCAATCGACTTTGGTTCTAAGATTGCAACCCACTTTGAGTTCGGAGGAAAGATGACGTGGATAGCTGTTGTTTCTATGGTTACCTCGAGTGCACCACTGGCAACCTGTTTATAGGAAGGAGAAATAATTATTAATAGTAATACTGATGTTAAGATTGTTATTGTGCCTAATATGATTGATAATCATCTGTTAACGCTTTATATTACGACGTCTGTCATCGGAGATGGGCACACACTTGCAATCAATACGCACGTGTTGTGTACTCTCTGCTCCCTGTATTCTGGCAGCCATTAGGCATATTAAAGCCTTTAAAAAAATTAATTTCCTTGTAAAGGATGCTGAGGTATTAACTTCAATGACTGTTTACGCATTAAATTAATCAATTCACTTTTTATTAAAGATTTTTCCAAGATATTTTCGCTCTTACATTTGGCCAACACAATATCGACATCAACTCGAACAACCACATTATTTTAGCTATGGCGTCGGTCTGGGTTTCGGTTTTGCGGTGTGACTGGGCCCTTACAAAAACTCACCATCCAGACTCTGACGGTGTTGTCCGTGCAGGCCGTGGCCAGGTGCTTCCCGTCGGGCGAGAACTGGACAAGAAAGACCGGTGCAGTGTGGGTCAAGGTCATGACCTCCGCTGACTTGCTTTGCTTCTTGGACAGAGACTGCCAGCACAGCACTGCGGGGAAGAAAAGCAGGTCATAAGCTGTTATAATTTTATCATCATCATCATCATCGTCATTTTCATCATCATCATCAACAGGCCGTGGCCAGTTGTTTCCCGTAGGAAGTAAGCTGGTCAACTTGACCAGGAAGACAGGTGCGGTGTGGGTCAGGGTCATGACCTCCGCTGACTTGCTCTGCTTCTTGGACAGGGACTGCCAGCACAGCACTGGGGGAAGAAAAGCAGGTCATAAATTGTTATAATTTTATCATCATCATTGTCATTGTCATCATCATCGGGCCGTGGCAAGTTGTTTCCCCGTAGGAAGCAAGCTGGTCAACTTGACCAGGAAGACAGGTGCGGTGTGGGTCAGGGACATGACCTCCGCCGTCTTGCTCTGCTTCTTAGATAGGGACTGCCAGCACAGCACTGGGGTAGGAAAATCAGGTCAAATAGTTATTTGTGCAGACTGGAGATATTCCTTAGTGACCTGGTGGCATGCCGAGGAGTTTAACTATAGTTAGTTCTTGGGGATCCTCAATTATCTCCACAATATTGTTTCTCTTATTCCATTTGTCTGGCAAATGAATGGATTATATATACAGTGTAAGACTTACTTGGAGTGTGTGCAGTCTCAAGGTATTTCTTAGTTGGTTCAGCGCCTGCTGAGCTATCAGCCCTCAATTATCCTGAATAAACTGTACGATATTCATTGTAAATCTCTTGTTTTTAATTTACTGACTGCATTGTTTTGAAAAAGACAATATGGATAATAAATACATTTGGTGACTTACTGGGAGTGTGTGCAGTCTTGAGGTATTCCTCAGCGGCCTGGTGACACGCCGAGGAGTCCGGCTGGTTCAGGGCCTGCTGGGCTATCAAGTCTGGGTTGTCCTGAATGATCTGGACGTTGGCCCGCACCATCCTGTAAAAGTCAGCAATCTTCTTGCTGTCTGCGCGGTCTGCAGCCTGTAGGAACGAGCAGATATAAGGAATTTATATAAATACAGATGAATGCAAAACACTTTATTTGAAATAAGTTCAGAGTTAGGTTGGTTGAGCACTTCCTGGGCTATCAAGTCTGGGATGTCCTGAATGATCTGGACGTTGGCCCGCACCATGCGGTAGAAGTCAGCAATCTTCTTGCTCGTGTGATTTGCGCGGTCTGCAGCCTGTAGGAAACAAAACATAGATTAAGGAATTTATTAATATACAGATGTACGACAAACACTTTATTGGAAATAAGTTCAGAGTTAGGTTGGTTCAGCAGCTGTTGAGCTATCAAGTCTGGGATGGCCTGAATGATCTGGACGTTGGCCCGCACCATGGTGTAGAAGTCAGCAATCTTCTTGCTCGTGTGATTCGCGCGGTCTGCAGCCTTCTGGAAACAACACATAGATTAAGGAATGTATTAATAAACAGATGTAGGACAAACACTTTATTGGAAATTAATTCAGAGATTATATATTTCAGCACCTGTTGAACTCAGGGTGATCTTTAATGATCTGGACGTTGGCCCGCACCATGGTGTAGAAGTCAGCAATCTTCTTGCTCTTGTGATTTGCGAGGTCTGCTGCCTGTGGGAATGAGCCAAACACTTTATTGGAAATAAGTTCAGAGTTAAGTTGGTTTAGCACTTGCTGGGCTAGCAGTTCTGGGTTGTCTTTGATCTGGGCACTGGCTTGCACTATGGAAAAGAAGTCAACCACCTTGCTTCTTTCATGATTTGTGCGGTCTACTGCCTGTGAGAAACAAATACGGACTGTGAAGTAATACATGAATACATAATGGTTATTGCCTTGTAAATTGGTTCACAGTCTGGTTGGTTTATAGCCTACTGGGCAAGCTGCTGTTGTAATGATCTGGGCATTGAATCGCACCGTGGCGTAGAAGTCAAACACTTTGACACTCTTGCAATTTGAGCGGTCTACCATCTGCAGGAAACAAAACATTGCAGGCATGCAATGCTCAAAGTTAGCACAGGTAACAGGTGATGTAAGGCGCTTTGAGACAAGTATCAATCTTATTAGGCGCTACATAAATCACAAACATTATTATTATAATTGTTATTATCGTACTCTTACCCTAGCTAGTTCCAAGAGAAGCTGGTAGATTCTTCCTGTGCGACACTTGGCTTCAATCCAGGGGATGGAACACATCACCTGTAAAGAAAATAAAAAATAATCAAATCCTCTTCTGCTTTTGTAGTATGACGCAGATATAAGTGGCAAAAATGGCAGAATGCATGTTTTCCTATCATTGGATTGTGGATCATGGAAGTGATGTGGCAAGATCGGATAAGCGCTTGACTTCAAATCACAGGACCAGTATTCAAAATCAATCCATGCCCCAGCATTTATGTTCCTCAGAAAGGCATTGAATCCACATTACTGCTCTAAACTAGAGTATAAATGGGTACTAGCAGTGGTGCATGTGTTAACTTTTAAGACTATTTGATTTCAATATGCATTCTCCCTTGACCTCAGTCCACTTTTTTCCAAGACCTTTCATACAGTTTCTTCAGTTTATGAATAAATGCCTTTAAATCTTTGTAAAACTTTATAAGCCCACATCCATGGTATATATCCAAATTATGAAAAAATACCTTTTCAATTTCCTCCCACATATCGGCCCTGATCAAGTGGTATGGCAGCTCCGTGAGCTTCCTCAGGTTGTATCGACGAGACGTTGCGCTGCTCTGGCTAGCTGGCAGGTCGGAGGTTCTGGTCTCGGCAGAATTACTGCTAGCGTCCAGGCACAAGGGCTGGGACTGCACCAGTCGTACGGCAATGTCAACCTTTTTACTCCGCTTCTCCACAAACGGCTTTGGGGTGTGCGCCCATCTGATTTACAGACGAAAGAGGATTTCTGCATAAATTAGCATACTTCGGCAATGAATATGCGCATAATTTGCATATTTAAAATTAGATCGTTTAAAACGAAAACATGAACGCGTCGCTAATACTTCAATGTATCTCCATGCCAAATTTCGCGTGAATCGGACAATCGGTCTTTGAAATCATAGGTAAAAACCTGGTCTGAAATAGCCCAGGCAGTTAAAATAGGGTTTAACAATTATTTCATCACCACGTCACATATCCCTTTTTCAGGAGATAAGTGACAATATTTTGTTGGGGGGTCCAGTTAGCTCAGCTGTGAGAGCGTCCGAATTAGAGCCTTGTAAAAGCCTTTCTAATCCTACCATCGGGCACAGCGTCTTTTATCAAACATGAAATTGGAGCTAACTCAAGTTGTGCATTAACCTACCTCTCCCAGGGATTCCAATGAAGTAAAGGATTCACAAAAAAGACTCCATCTCTCAGATACAACATTAAATGGAGGTCCTAGGGTGTATAAGACAGTCACATATTATGCATGCAAAAGAAACCAGTCTACTTCTTGGAAAGAGTAGGGTCAGGGTGTTTACCCGTTTGACTAGTACACCACGATCCTGCACTTCACAACAAAACTAAAGTGACAGAATAATCTGCAAGTTGGTTGTGGTCGCTAATAGGAAAGAAGAAGAAGAGTTAGAGCTAGTGAAACTGTGATACATGCCAATCGGTACATTTAAAAAAACATTTTAAAATGCTGTATAAAAATGATGATAATTGTAAGCGCTATGATACGTTATGAATAGCGCTATATAAGTAACCTGTATTATTATTATTATTATCATTATTATTATTATTATTTATAATCACCTCTCCAGGAAATATTCAGCAATGTTCTGGTGAAGCTGTTTCTCGTTGGGTTCCACGTAGCGAGCGTGCGCGACTTCGTGGAAGATCCGGTGATACCAGTGAAACACAACCATGTTGTCCGCACCACTCTCTACCAGATAGTCACCTGCAATCCAATTGAAGATTGATTGATTAAACGTAACATTGAACTTGGTTCCGATTTGTGTGTAATCATTTGCAATATTGCTAACGATTGTGATGTCATTTGTGAGCTGCTGCCATTTTGTGAGATGATGATCAATCATAAGAGATGGTACATAAATCTAAATTATTATTATTATTATTATAAGCTCAAACATGCTAAAATATTTTGCCCATCAATATTCCTTCGTGAATTCATGAAATCAAGCAGAAGAAAATTGTTCTTATATCAACTTAAAGGGATAATTGAGTTCTGGTAAGGAGAGTACAGTTTTGGTGAAACTGAATTTTAGTAACCAAAACCTGCATCATTACATTACAAACTAATAGTTATAACTAGAAAGGAACACAAAATTACAAATGATGTAGTAAAGATCATGTTATCATTCAAAAAGAGCTATTCAAACGTAAGAGGGCGCTCTCTAAACACTCATCGGTTTCAACCATTTGAATAAAATATTGTGCATGTGATGTTTGGTTGAAATGGTGATTAGATAGAGAAATAACCAACAACTATTTAAATACCTATTTTGTAACTTTTTGAAAAGAGGAAGCATTTTTTTGAATTTTTAACGGCTGGTTCAAAATTCTCTAATAAACCTGGGGCCCCAGCTTTATTACAAATTGTTATATTTATGGATATTTCAGCCGTCTCTGAACCGATTTTGATCAAACAAAGATGATTTTATTATTTAAATATTATGCTCTTTCAAATTTTACACTCAGTTTTTAATTACCTCACAAAAAAATAAGTAGTCTAGCGCCCTCTCTACCAAAACTCAACTATCCCTTTAAATGAATACTACATGAAATTTCATGTACAAAACCATGGCAACTTGTCTTTGATTTTGCAATTTAAAAAGGATTGCTCATTTCTACATGTTCAAATAGGCATACATATTGTGTTTTTTTTTCCAATTTAGATCAATTTGCAGTCATAATTCCTCCATTTCTCTGTATTCTGTAAAAAAAAAAAAAAAAAAACCCCTTTAAGAATAATACTGATGTGTTTAATTTTCACCCAAGCAAAAGTTGTGTCGCTTGGTTCTATACCTAGATCGAGGCGCAGTCTAGTCCAGAGGAGCGGGGGTAGCCGACGAAGAGGCGGGACAAAATACTCGTACACGTCCTCAAGGACCACATCGTCACATGACAGGATATCCAGCAGCTCATTGGTCGTCAGGCCAGTCCTAGAGCATGTCAGGTAGCCCAGGGCGTGGGCCACAAACAACAGGCCATGCTTCTCCTCAAGTCTGCAAGAAAAAATGTTACAGAATAAAGTACCATGCTAGTAAGGGGCAACCTTTATTTTCCTCCAAATCATCTTAACCAACACCCCGATTCTTAACCAAGACCCCGATATACAAAGTGGAAATATTTTGTTTAAGTTTGGTTTATTTTCAAAGCTCATACCCACTGTTCAAAGAACTGTGTAATTTTTTACCTTTTCAGTTATTTTTAAGATGTGTACCACCTACATTTCATTTCATTTCATTTATTTTTTCATTTTCAACAAAAGTATCGTTTACAACATGATAAACATAATATATTCTTACTATCCAGGGAGCAAACATCCCTTTTTTTAGGATATCAAACATGGAATGTTATAAAAGGTTGTGCACCATAAACGTCTTCTAGGACCTTCTAGGATCACAACCTAGGTGGACAACCTTGCGATCTAGCTACTGGAAGTCCTCAAAACGCGTATACACGATTTAACCCATAATGTACGTTAATAGCGCCTTAAATCCTTAGGGTTCATGAAGGTTTGTCTCTGCTATTTTCACAATTACACTAAGAAGCATTATGATATCATCAAATTGCTTCAGATCCGTGTTTTGTAGTGTCGTGTGCATCTTTTGATACGAGATTTGACTGCATAATATCTTCGGTTAATGTGTCACGTCTCATTTTAAGTCACGTGTCATACAACCAACAAATAATTGTATGTTCATTTATGTAAAAAAACGCATTGAAATGTTCAGAATTTTAAAAACATTACACAATTTGTATTTGGAATTCTTCAAATGGCATTCAATGTTATTTTTGAAAGTTTTTAAAATGATATAAACTAAATAAATATAAAACATTATAAGACATTAAACAAATTAAAAACAATAACATAAGAATATTAGTTCTTAATAGTTTAATAGTGTATTGTTGGTATCTGATTTTACTAAATCATTACAGAGGTAAAAAATAGCCTTTATAAAAAAAGGCCTTTATAGTAACAATGTCCAAATCCTCAAAACTTACTTGGTTCTCTCATACCTTATCATATTTATTTAGCAATAAAAGCACGGGAACGAAATTTCCATTTCGTTCAAAAGATTTTTACGATTGAAGTGTGTCTGTGTGAAATTGTATACAGGACAATTTATGCCGTGTACACAGTAAGTGCAATAAGTTAGTGAATATCACTATGCTTTTGTGTTCATATCCCAGCAAAAAAAATATCCAATTAACATGACATTATCAAACATCACTTTGTGGACATATCATATCACACTAATACAAATTTTACTAATCACTTATTAATGTTTGCACCTGTCAACAAAGTAACTCGATCCCTATAGAATATATTACAATGTAAACAGTTGAATAAAGTGATTTTCTTACTCATAAACATATAATGATAGTATGATATTACTGACAAAAATGCACTAATACCTTTTGTATGTGTGTTATGTATTTTGCCAATATTAATACTGAATTAATACAGAAGCCAGCAATGCGTGCAAATTGTTATGTGTATGTGTAGGGAAAGATACGGGAAAATAAATGAAGCGGCAAAGGCAGTAGTGCTACCTCAAATCTCAGTCGAATTATTCTTAATTTGTTTAGTAATTATAATAATAATAAAAATAATAATAATACAGAGCACTTATATAAAGCGCCATTATAGTAGGAAGATTATTTGTATTCATGTACACGATAATACAATCAAACAAAGTAATGGGCATGGAAATAAACAATCATGATAACAACATGATAATCCTACTAAAGAGAAACATAATGACCTACCTATCTACATCTTTATACATTAAGCTTGGTTTAAACAATGTTACGATATTTGTTAATGTTGTAGGCCATTTTCTGAGCCATCGTACCCTTTTAGGTTGTATTGGTACATCATTGTTTCAACAAGTCCACACAATAATAATTTGTATTTGACTCATATATATGTTGTGTTCATTGGACTAGAAGTACACACATGTTTATCATGAATGAGCACTTAACATTAAGAACAACATTAATCATTTTATCGAGCACATCATTGTTACTTCTTAACGGATGATGTACTTGATGTATATGATCGTAAATGACGTTTAGGTTTAGAGGGATATCATTCAGACAAATGCTTAAGTTTACATCAGCATATCCACACTTATAGTATAGGGTATTTCGCACCAATTTAATTATAATATGCCATATTGGCATCTGTGATAATGTAGCCTGATAATTGAGGTTTGATTGGTCACTTTGTAGTTTTGTCCCTCTTGTTTGGTCTTCATCACTCCCTTGCACTCCCATGTGAGTAGAAATGTTCACTCTGTGTGCTGCATGGGCGTAGATACTTACGTAATACATATTCATCAGGGTGGGGGGGGGGGGTGAATGGATAGATCACCCCCTGATGAATAGGTATCAATGACAGATCTACGCCCATGGTGTGCCGGATTGATTGCAGTATGTAACTAATAACAGGGGGTAATAATAATGATGCATCGCGATCGTCAAAACACGGAACGTTCGATATTCCATAACATCAACCTTATTATTATCATAGTTATTACAATTATAATTCTTATGTATTTCTTTGTTTCAAATTATTTTGTTTTGTATTGTTTTATCATTTGTTTTGCCGGTGTATTGTTTTTCATCATAATGCCATCAAACATGTATAGGGTTTTACAGATAAATATTTTTGTCATTCTATAATCTGCACAATGTCCACGAATTTTTGTCCATAAGCGTATGTGAAATTTCATATTTAATGTCTGACACGTGACATATAAAGACACGTGACTTAAAAACCATACATGCCATAGAAGCAAAAAGGCAAATTTGGGTATCAAAAGATGCACACCTATCTATGAAAGACATGTCCGAAGACATGTGATGATAGCAGCATGCGTTTGGGTGTAATCGTGAAAATACCAGAGTAGGGCATTCATGAACCCTAAGGATTAAAAGCGTTTTTAACGTAAAGTAGGGGTAAAATCCTTCATATGTGTTACGTGGCCTTCCAGTAGCTAGTTCGCGAGGTTGTCCACCTAGGTTGTGCTTCTGATTTTACTAAATCATTACAGAGGTAAAAAATAGCCTTTATAAAAAAAGGCCTTTATAGTAACAATGTCCAAATCCTCAAAACTTACTTGGTTCTCTCATACCTTATCATATTTATTTAGCAATAAAAGCACGGGAACGAAATTTCCATTTCGTTCAAAAGATTTTTACGATTGAAGTGTGTCTGTGTGAAATTGTATACAGGACAATTTATGCCGTGTACACAGTAAGTGCAATAAGTTAGTGAATATCACTATGCTTTTGTGTTCATATCCCAGCAAAAAAAATATCCAATTAACATGACATTATCAAACATCACTTTGTGGACATATCATATCACACTAATACAAATTTTACTAATCACTTATTAATGTTTGCACCTGTCAACAAAGTAACTCGATCCCTATAGAATATATTACAATGTAAACAGTTGAATAAAGTGATTTTCTTACTCATAAACATATAATGATAGTATGATATTACTGACAAAAATGCACTAATACCTTTTGTATGTGTGTTATGTATTTTGCCAATATTAATACTGAATTAATACAGAAGCCAGCAATGCGTGCAAATTGTTATGTGTAGGTGTAGGGAAAGATACGGGAAAATAAATGAAGCGGCAAAGGCAGTAGTGCTACCTCAAATCTCAGTCGAATTATTCTTAATTTGTTTAGTAATTATAATAATAATAAAAATAATAATAATACAGAGCACAATAAGCGCCATTATAGTAGGAAGATTATTTGTATTCATGTACACGATAATACAATCAAACAAAGTAATGGGCATGGATATAAACAATCATGATAACAACATGATAATCCTACTAAAGAGAAACATAATGACCTACCTATCTACATCTTTATACATTAAGCTTGGTTTAAACAATGTTACGATATTTGTTAATGTTGTAGGCCATTTTCTGAGCCATCGTACCCTTTTAGGTTGTATTGGTACATCATTGTTTCAACAAGTCCACACAATAATAATTTGTATTTGACTCATATATATGTTGTGTTCATTGGACTAGAAGTACACACATGTTTATCATGAATGAGCACTTAACATTAAGAACAACATTAATCATTTTATCGAGCACATCATTGTTACTTCTTAACGGATGATGTACTTGATGTATATGATCGTAAATGACGTTTAGGTTTAGAGGGATATCATTCAGACAAATGCTTAAGTTTACATCAGCATATCCACACTTATAGGGTATTTCGCACCAATTTAATTATAATATGCCATATTGGCATCTGTGATAATGTAGCCTGATAATTGAGGTTTGATTGGTCACTTTGTAGTTTTGTCCCTCTTGTTTGGTCTTCATCACTCCCTTGCACTCCCATGTGAGTAGAAATGTTCACTCTGTGTGCTGCATGGGCGTAGATACTTACGTAATACATATTCATCAGGGTGGGGGGGGGGGGGTGAATGGATAGATCACCCCCTGATGAATAGGTATCAATGACAGATCTACGCCCATGGTGTGCCGGATTGATTGCAGTATGTAACTAATAACAGGGGGTAATAATAATGATGAATCGCGATCGTCAAAACACGGAACGTTCGATATTCCATAACATCAACCTTATTATTATCATAGTTATTACAATTATAATTCTTATGTATTTCTTTGTTTCAAATTATTTTGTTTTGTATTGTTTTATCATTTGTTTTGCCGGTGTATTGTTTTTCATCATAATGCCATCAAACATGTATAGGGTTTTACAGATAAATATTTTTGTCATTCTATAATCTGCACAATGTCCACGAATTTTTGTCCATAAGCGTATGTGAAATTTCATATTTAATGTCTGACACGTGACATATAAAGACGCGTGACTTAAAAACCATACATGCCATAGAAGCAAAAAGGCAAATTTGGGTATCAAAAGATGCACACCTATCTATGAAAGACATGTCCGAAGACATGTGATGATAGCAGCATGCGTTTGGGTGTAATCGTGAAAATACCAGAGTAGGGCATTCATGAACCCTAAGGATTAAAGGCGTTTTTAACGTAAAGTAGGGGTAAAATCCTTCATATGTGTTACGTGGCCTTCCAGTAGCTAGTTCGCGAGGTTGTCCACCTAGGTTGTGCTTCTACAAGGTCCTAGAAGACAATTTTGGGCCTCAACCTTTTATAACATTCCATGTCTGTAAAACCCCCTTTGCTCCCTAGGTATACAGAGGTGTGATAAAATGAATACAAAATAGTAATAAATAATAATTGTTGAAAATGGAGAGCGCTGCTAAAAAGCAAAGCTTGTAATGTGCAACGCCCTCAAAAGTTACTGTTACTTTACCTTAAACTACTACTACTACTACTACTTTTACTACTACTACTATATTACAAGATAGCTTCTTCCTTGTAATAAGATTTTTTTTTAAAGAAAGAAAAAAAGTATGTATACACGCAATCAACAAAAACTACTACTAAGAATGAAACCAGAAAAAAGACAAAAAAGACAAGGAGAAGAAACATTCTTCAAGTACAATAAGGTTGGCCTCTCTTATCATTATCATATACATGTATATCTTCCATTAAAATTGTTTTTAAATCTTATATGGTCGTATGAAATAACTACTCACTGTTCAAAGAGCTGTGTGATGAT
This sequence comes from Echinarachnius parma, assembly GCA_037951105.1. Classification (NCBI taxonomy): domain Eukaryota; kingdom Metazoa; phylum Echinodermata; class Echinoidea; order Clypeasteroida; family Echinarachniidae; genus Echinarachnius; species Echinarachnius parma. The sequence goes on from JBAMJV010005407.1 coordinate 121,887, forward strand.
CCCTGTAATGTTGCCGGCAAGCTTGCAGGTTTTCAGGGGTGTGTACGAGTACCATTTGCATGCCATGTCGCAAGCAATCTTCAAGTACAGGGCAGTTGGCTTGTTATCCTTGTGGGCCGTCAAAATCACCTTCCGCTGTTCTTTCGTCAAGGACCTTTCAATTCAGGGAGCAAAACAAAATTTTTTTTTATAAATATAGTTTGAATTTGTAAATCAGACGCACGCGGTGCCATCTTGCGAATGACTTGCGCATGGTGCTATATTGTGAAAGACTTGCGCACTGTGTGTAATACACATTGGCTTGAGTGCTCTGCAGTGCACAAAACGGCTCCTCAACATCCCATGTCACAGGCGACCTTCAAGTACTGGGATTTTGGTTTGTTGCCACTGCGGGTTGTCAAAATCACCTTCCGCTGTTCTCAGGGAGGATCGAAAAAATAAAGACATTCAAATATGGAGACCTTAATCGTAAATATCTATTAAATACATGTATAACAAAAGAGAAATTCTGAAAACTGAAACCTGTTTCTATTGGTGATACAAATACAGCAAGGTATGTGAGAACCACAAGAGTTCTAGGTAAGTTTTGTGGATTTTAACAATGTTACTAGATCCCTTTACCCCAAGATTACATGAAATAGGATTTGGGCAAATGAGGAAAACTGGTATTGAACTCATGTGCGTAGGGGCACGTTTGTCTCAGGGGGGCTGAGGTCTTTTGCCCAAACCTTCACCCGACAAGCAAAAACAAACAAATATGTTTTCAATAGCACGATTGTGCCTGAAAATAACACGACACTGCCCGAATGTAACATGATTTTCCCGAATATCAGGTGCGTTTGGGCCGAATATGGATGTTTTCAAAACTCCACGGGGGCTGCAGCCCCCCTCCCCTGTCTCCTACGTCTATGATTGAACTTACCTCCCAGCTTTTGCGAGCAAGACATCTACCATGGGTGCCTTGTTATGCTCACTCAGGGTCTTGATCTAAACAAGCAAACATATGAAAAGAAAATAAACAAACAAATGAAAATAAATGAAAATAAATGAAAATCAATCCTTTTTTTTCCAATCGCAAAGGTGAATATGGCATAATAAGCCCTTCGAAAATGAGTGACTTTGATGGATTTCTAGAACATTCTTTTGCAGGTTTCCCAAACTATTATTTCGCTTCAATGAAACATTTGGCCCAACTCACTTTGATAAAGTAGTACATGACATTAATGAGGTTCTTGATTGCTTGATAATTGGTGATTTTGATTATTTTCTCGAGGATGTTTTTAGAAGATTTTTACAATTTTAACCTCGACTCCTTGCCAATGGAAACGGGTGGGCTATGAACAAAGTCTATGTGGATTTTGGAAACTCGTCTGAAACGGATTAAATCAATTTCTCTTTCCAAGCCTGCCAAACTTGATGAAGTAGCTCATGTCATTAATAAGGTTCTTGAATGCTGAGAGAGCAAAACCAGCATCAGGTCTGACTGACGCAACTATGTACACATAAGCTTGAAATCTAGTACTTTTTTTTACCAATTATGGTGATTATGCCACATGTAAGTAGAATTCCAGGGATCAAGAAGAGGCAATTATCTTTAATTTAAACAAATTCCAAGCCTGCCCGATCCACCTCTATGAAGTAGTTCATGTCATTGATGAGGTTCTTGATTGCTGAGAGAGCAAAACCAGTAACGGGTCGGACTGACACCACCATGTGTACATGAGCTGGAAATCTGCAAAACTTTTTTACAAATCATAATGGTGATTATGTAATAGGCCCTTTCGAATTGGTGATTTTGATGGATTTCTGGGAATTTTATCTCATATTTCAAACAAATCAAAGCTTTTGAATTGTTCTCCTAGCCTATCCGACTCACCTCGATGAAGTAGTTCATGTCATTTATGAGGTTCTTGATTGCTGAGAGAGCAAAGCCAGCGTCGGGTCTGACTGACACCACCATGTGCACATGAGCCGGGAGGCGCTTGGGCAGCCACAGGAGGTCCCGGCCCTGGTACTCGTCAGAGAGCTGGTCCAGGGAGTCCAGAAAGATTACTAAATAAAAAAAAAGAAAAAAAAAAGCAATATAAAAAAGGTGATAATAATCATAAATTATAAATAAAACAAAACTAGTGATAATAACAATCATATAACGAAAATGCTCAAATCGTAACTTACATGGCATTGTTCCTCTTCATGAGTTTAATGGAGATGGCTCAGAAAGTCAGGTTTTAAATTAGCACTGGCCCTATGGCATGGGACCACCTAAAAACAACTACCTTTGGCCCATTAAGGGCACAACTGGGCAACCAACTATACACAAGTCTTTGTATAATGCTCTCATCCGTTTGTGGCTAACCGATCCCAGTTTCAGGCTACCAAAATGGAGTCGTGATTGTGCATGTCGGATAAGATCCAAAGGGGATCATAAAGAGGGAGTATTTCAAGGAATGCGTAGCGTAAATAATTTGAACTTACTGATTGGGTTGGTCTTTGAAGATTTGTCCAAGAGCTGCCAAAACCTGGTCTTGAGACGTTTGTAGTCACGGGGGAGGAACGCGTCAGAAAGTCCCAGGCTAACCGTGAGCTAAAAAAAAAGAAAAAAAAGGGAGAATTATTGGGAGAAGAATGTAGAATTGCTGGTAATAGACTACACAAAACAAACAAATCTATAGGAGACTATCTGTTTATATAAGATGATGACGTCATAATGAAGCGAAATTGAGCATTCCTATTGGTTGATTACCGATGCTTAATCCATTGAGTGCACGCGGTTAACACCTTGTAACGTGCACTATAACATCAATTTATCTATGGTATGTGTGTACAAACTTTCCATAGACCGCCCAAACGATATCAAAACAAAGGCGATACAATATTTGTCTTACTATCGATATAACGATATATTCTGGGTGTTGAATAAAACGATATATCGTGTTTCGCATTTTTATATTAATGTCAGTGGGCCTTTTTTTATTCGATTGTCACCAATATTAAACTAGCGATAGCAAATTTTTGCAACTTTTTTTCGCGCGCGGGTGATACAAAAAAAGTTGCAATTATGGCTACCAGCGAAGAAACAAACCGTTTTCCAACAATTTTGAAGGACGATCTCGGAGAATTGATTTATAATATGGACTCGAAGAAGACCAAAGAGGTCATTGCGTTCTCTATTTGAGTTGTGGGGTCATATTGTACCGAGAAGGACATTGATTTTGATGCCATTCTAACGAAGCCAAAGGATGAACTATGCCAATTTCTATAGGCGTTCTACGCTGAGGTGCGGCAGGGCAACGGGAGCTAAATTACGCGAAGCGGTCAGCAATAACGCTGAGGTACGGGCTGCAGCGCTACTTTCAGAAAAATCTCGGAATTGATATTATGGATGAACTATTCAAACCAGCTAATGACAAAACATTTGAGGACAAATTTCAATGTTTGGCTGATGCAGCATAGGCCTACTAGTACTAGTTAAAGTACCCATCATTCTTCTTCATTACAGTAACTCATAATTCATGTTTATGTGTTATCACACTTGGAAATCAGCTCCTGAGTGTCATCATCTTATATAACAATTAGTACATGATTCCTGTCGTTAAATATTCCATAATAGACACCTCTACATTTTTAATTTCTCTCGTGCGATTATATTGCACTCGGCCTGCGGCCTCGATGCAATATAATCGCTCTCGAGAAATTAAAAATGTATCAGTGTCTATTCTGGTATATTCAACTCCAAACCATGCATAGCTATTTGTATAATACTATAGAGTCCATTTTTGGAGGTTGCCTTAGGAGGTCTTTATTGGCAATGTCAGTAACCTGTACCCTACTAGATTGTGCAATTCCAATAGAGATAATACAGAACATGATTGTAAAATAATAACCTGGCATGATTGCTTATTAGAGGCTGTAGCCACTGAAAATCAATAACATTCATGAATATGAAAATTTGGGGCAACCATCTGGGATTTCAGGGTGTGACCCGTATGGCACATGCAAATAAGAACCAGAAATGGTTTCCTTACCCCCAAATACCCCAGACTAATTGTTTTAATCAATTTTGTACTTTTCCTAGACAGAAACTGACCTCTGACCTTATTTCAGAAATATGTAAATAAGCTAATTATCTTTATGATGCTAATAAAACAAAATTGCCCAAAGTTGCCAAGGTGGCAACTTTGCTGAATTTTCTATAGAAACCATGAATAATAAAAAAAGACATTGGTCTTATGAACATCTCCAGGTCTTATACACGACATATACAGGACTACAAGAATAATCAGCAACACAATGGTACCCTCTTTCGACAGTATTTTTGGGTGACATGAACTTTGATGCAGAGACAAATGGCCGGAGGGTTTATCAACACGTTTTTCATTTTCAGTGAAAGTTTAGGTCAAGATTATACTTTAAGGATTATGCTTAGATTCAGGTTTAGTGTAAGGTGTTCAGGTTGAAGTGAGGGTTAAAAATCTTTGTATAAAAAGTAATAGTGGAACATTTCTCCATGGAGCAAATGTCACACATTCTTTTGTGGTAGTCAGTAAAGCCCGGCGCAGACAGAGCCGACTCGACCCGATCCGACTGGTTTCAATCAGGCTAGAGTTGGGCCCGGTCGGTCGGAGCAGATTTATCGTGTTGAATCGGCCCCAACTGGCATCCGACTGTCTCTCGACTGGCAAAATATGTGTCGCGAGGCACTGAAAACTGAGCCGATCGGAATGACAACCAGTCGAGTCGGCTCTGTCTGCGCCGGGCTTAAGACAGTAAGACAGAAAAAGAGGGCAGTAATTTACATAATACTTACCTGTTTACATATACTGTAGAGTAGGGCTCTGATGTTGGAGGACTTTGGTGTGATTCCAATGAAGCGTATGACTTGGATAGGTCTGTAGAAATAGAGACATAGAAGTTGGTGTTTTTCAACATTCATCAATGAAAATGTAACTGAATTCTTGTTTCTAAAGATGGGGCCTCAAACGATAACAAAATGAAAACAATCGCATTATGTGGCCAAAAAAGTTATATGTACAATCAGTTTTACTATTATGGCACTCTGTTCATTCTTGCGTTATACTCTGGGGAGTGCATTGCGTAAAGCTCCGTTCTGTTCAAAGTTATTTTAACTAAGTATTTAATAATGACAATAAATTGCATGACAAGATAAAGATGTATATAGGATTGATGTATAGTATGGTTAATTCTAAGCTATTAATTCATTCCCCTCGAGATTCTGAAATCTCCATAGACTTTGTACATAATCCACCAGGTTCCTGTAAGCAATGAGTTAAGTTTATCAAAGGCCAAGTTCCATGGAGACAACATACAAGAATGTAAGACAGAAAATAAAGAAATTAAAAAGAGCACGAAAAATGTGTTCCACAGGAATTGAACCAGAGACCTAAGGATTGCTCAACCGGTGCTCCGACTGCTAAGCTAGAAGCTTATGACACCGGTTCTTCTTTGGAACTCTTTTCAATGTTCATGTTAGTCAAAAATGATAAACCATAAACCTGACAAAAACCTGAAGGACAAGAATCAATTAAGGGCTGTGTGCGAGGGATAAATCAAGTATATAACTAGACGCAGTGCACTCTGGGAGTGCATACCTCCGCCAAAACTCAAATGTTGATGTTTGCGCGACCTTGACCTTGCCCTTTGACTTTTGACATTGAAAATTTAATGGGTTCTATTCTAGATGAACACGAAGCTTCTACAAAAAATTGGTTGAGATATCTGTGAAATTGTGCGCAGGAGACTGGTGTCGAACAAACAAACGGGACAGAAAACATAACCTCCTCCAACTTCGTTGGCGGAGGTAACTAATTCAAACATAAGAAAAATAATAATAAGAAAGTGATATGGAATCCATGCAGGACCAACCTGTGTGTCGCATTGCCATGCTTCTCTACAGACATGGTGAACAGCTTGGCGATGAGAGAGGTCTTCCCCGACCCCCCTACACCATGAATGACAAAAGGTTTCCCCACGTGGTGCGTGGAGGGGTGCACCGACGACCTCCTACTGTGATCAGCTGACCCGTGGTGCTCCGACGACAGGTATTTCATGAGTTTTGCCAGAATGTCCGCCTCGCCGGTCACCGCCGCTGCCCGCTCTCTGCAGAACACGCTGTGGAATAGCACCTCGTTGTACAGTGAGTTGCCCCACTGGTGCATAGCACTCTTGGCATCTGAAAACAAAGCAAATGAAATTAAATGAACTAAAACCTAAGATAGTTTACAAAAAAATAACACAGATAATTGAGCATTGAAAATGGTCTCAGGAAACGGCCACCATTCATAGGGCCTTGTGGCTCAATGGTTAGAGCACCAGTCCAGCAATCCGGAGCTCTCGGGTTCGATTCCCGGCCAAGCCCAATTTTCTTTGCTCATTTTTCATTTGCAGAATATATAACTGGTAAAAAAGGAACCAGCAATAAAAGCACAGACTGCTAGTCGAGGCCAGTCATTTCACAATTATCAAAATATGATCGAAATAAAAGGACAATTCATCGGACTGCACCTCCTAAAAGTTTCTAACACAATATGCGAATGGTGGGGCAAGATGAACAGGACATTGTGACCATTACGATTTCTGCAAACTTGGTATTACAGGCAAACCAGTGCATTACTTGTTAAGCTCTCATGATGGCGGTACCTCATCAAAATCCCTTTTTAATGCTCATGCTAGCCTGTAACTATACATAAACCCAACCCAAACCCGAAAGATAAGAATCAATCTGGGAATATAAAGTGCGAGGGATAAACCTCAAGTGATCATGACTGCCGAGTATATAACTAAATTGAAACAGTCAGGAAAATAAGATACATAAAAAGAAGACGTCTTTTCACTTACATGCTTTGATGGAGGTCAGCATGAAGTCCCAGCATTTGTCAGAAACTATTCATAAATCTGACACAAGCCCGAAGGATAGGAATAAATTTTAGGGATAAGTGCGAGGGATAAGCCAACAAGTGATCAAGCTTCCCGAGTATATATACATGTAACTAATTCAAACGATCAGAATATAAGATCAATATATAAAAAGAAGATGCTTTTCACTCACTCGCTTTGATGGAGGTCAGCATAAAGTCACAGAATTTGTCACAGAAGCTGCGCAGAGTGTCCTTGTTCTTGTCATCCTTTTGCATGTCTTCCAGACTCGGCTGAAATCGAAGGGAGTACCTAGAAAGAGTTGTATGTAAACAATAATGAAAATCAAATACAGGGAAAACTGACCAGAAATATACATAATCAAAATTAAAGTGAGCAAAAATGATTGAGATTTCCCTGGATTCGTAGGCCAGTGCTGTACGAACTGAGCTAGAAAGCTCTTTTGTGGTTTTTCGTTCTTCTTGTCTCTAGGTATGCCTTCATGACTCCGCTGAAATCGAAGGGAGTACCTAGGAAGAGTTGTGTATAAAAAACAATAGTTATTACAGTAACTATAAATAAATATTATGAACTGTAATTTGTTTATATTTACAAAGAGTGTCCCCATTCTTCCCGTCTGTTAGCATGTCATCCCAAATGGACTGGTGGTAAATCAAATACCTCTAGGAAGAGTTGTGTATGATAACAATAATGAATTCAAACATAGGGTAAACTGACAAGGGCACCCGTTGCAGAAAGAGATACAAGCAATTGTAAAGTTACAGTTAATTGCAAGTCAGTAAATGTGCGCGTTAAATTGAACCAATCAGATTTGCAGATTTATTCCCATGAGCTAACTTACAATTAACTGCAACTTTACAAACGATTGAATCCCGTTCTGCACCGGGCCCCATACCTACATATATCATCAAAATTTAATTGAGAAAAGTAGACTGAGCTTCCCCCAGATAAAGCTCTACCAACTGAGCTAGAAAGCTCTGGTGAATGTCTGTCCTTTTAGTCTTTAAGCACGTCATCCCAGCTGGGCTGGTATCAAAGGGAATACCTACCTCGGAAAGACTTGGGTATGATAACAATACTCATTCAAAAGTTTTGCAAAAACAAAACTGATATTACATACAAGGCTTCCCACTAACCTCTTCTTTATAAGTTTGCTCGTAGCATGGATTGTAGAACGGTTAAATAACTTCCTCTCAATTTTGTATACATTGATACATAATTTTACTTGCCATCATAATCTATACTAGTAAATATATTACTCATTGCGGATATAGTATCAAAAATAATATGGCTAGTGATATTCGTTTTTGTCTCGCAATGTAAGGTCAACAAGGAATCTAAAAGATCACAACGTTTTGTGCGCTGCTGCAACACTTTGTCAAGTGATATAATCTAATGTAAGCAATCGTGTTTTATACTCTCGTGCGGCTCCAAACCACGTTTCGCATGAGTGAGTGCGTTCCTAATTGGTCAATAACGGGCACATTCTATTGGCCGGTGCACACGGGTGCTAAACCAATCAGCGAGGCGCTGGCTCGGCTCTCTTGCTAATCTCTACTCTCTGTAATTCATCAAAAACATTGATTTTGTTGACCCTTGACGAGGAGAATACAAGAAATTCCTTTTCTACTATTATAAAAATTACTTCATGCAGTTGCCCAATCGAGCCACCAACATAATTATGACTTTCATGGTTGCCGAATCGAGCCACCTTCCTTATTTTTCTTGCTTGAGGGGTGGGAAAGCAGGTGGGTCAAGGGGAAGGGGGAAGAGGAGGAAAGCGAGAGGAGAAATGGATATAAACCAAACACAAAAAGTAACTACCCCCCCTAAACAATTGCTCATAATTTCATAACCAAGAATCGTTTCAAGATTTCGTCTCGCCAAAATATCTCTATGGCAGTAAGGAAAACAATGTGTAAAAATAAGAGGTAACCATTAATCCATGGTTGAGTAAGCACACATTAAAGTCAAAATGGTCATATTTCAAAATTCGCAAAAGTAAAATTGGCATTCCAGTTTATATTGCAGAGTATTGGAAAATTTAACCAGAACGTCAATGACGTAGTGCTCATCCGCCATCTCGCAACATCAAATATCGCAAATTTCATGTGGTACACTTTTCAACTGGTCAAAAAATAAAAATTTGATGCCCTGGAAGGGACATAAAAATATAAAAAAATTAAAAATTAAGAGTGAAAAAAATATAAATTTGACGCCCCGGAAGGGACATGGGGAAAAAAAAAAAATAATAAATAAATAAATAAATAAATAAATAAATAAATAAATTTAAAAAAAATAAAATAAAAATAAATAAATAAATAAAAAAAATTAAATAAAAAAAAAAAAAAAAAAAAAACAATTAAAACAAAATATATACAAAAAAATACAAAAAAAACACAAAAAAAAAAATACAAACAAAAAATTTAAAAAAATTAAAAAAATATTTAAAAATTGCAAAATTAAAAATTACCATAATTAATGAATGGAGAAAAATTTCAAAATTCTGTGTAGAAGTTTAGTGTACCAAAGTTAGCTCTACCAGATAAAGCAAACCAAATCAAAATCGGTCGAGAAATGAAGGAGAAGAAGCATTTTTTGTGATTTCGAATAAATTTGCATAAATTACCATAGATAATGAATTTCACGATTCTGTGTAGAAGTTTTAAATCCCCCACCTAGCCCTATCTTATGAAACAATCAGAATCAAAATCGGGTGAAAAATAACAAAGAAGAAGCATTTTGAACACTGTGGACGGACGGAAGGACGGACGGACGGACGACGGACGCCACGCCATGGCATAAGCTCATCGGTCCCTTCGGGCCGGATGAGCTAAAAATGCACTGTTTTACAATAGCAATTAATGCATTTAACCACGTATGCCATTAAACAAAATCAGAACGGATGAAATATCAAACAATGCATTCAGTCACATGTGCTGTTTCACAACAATGTACAGGCACGCGCAATGTCTAGTGACTTTTGAATTGGGCCATTTTGTCTCTAATCTGTGCTCATTCAGCCATAAAGGGATGAATATCTCTGGTTTTCACATAAAATGTACATAACAACTGTACCAATATTGTGGTAAGAGGACATCTTGAAAGAATTATCGGTTATTAAATTATGAGCATTCGTTAAGGGGGGTAGTTACTTGTTGTGTTAGGTTTGGATTGACATTAGGGGAGTAAGAGAAGAAAATAGCATCGGTTCGTGGCATAGAATACTCACTGGTGAACGGCATCCTGTGGAAAGGCCTCAAACAGATAGTCTCTCAGTTCTCCCAACTTCCTCTGCTTCTCGGCCTGCTGCTGCAGGTTCCCACTGTCCTTGAATCTCCTGGCAAAGGCCTGGTCCAGATCCAGACCCGATATGGACCTACTGAAGGTGTAGCAGCGGGGCTGATCTTCCCCCTCGGGGACAACATCTGTCCCGTTTAACGCAACCTGGATTTCCCCTGCACAATTACAAGAGCATTTGAAAAGATTTAATCCACTAGAAATACATGTACACACAGTCTTGAGTGCTGTAGGTTCCCACTATCTTTGAGCTTCCTGGCAAAGTCCTGGTCTAGATTCAGACCAAATATGGACCTACTAAAGGTTGTTCATCATCATCATTGTTCATCAGCATCAGCATCATCATCATCATCATCATCATCATCATCATCATCATCATCATCACCACCACCACCACCACCATCACACCACCACCACCACCACCACCATCACACCACCACCACCACCACCACCACCACCACCACCACCACCACCACCACCACCACCACCACCACCACCACCACCACCACCACCACCACCACCACCACCACCACCACCACCACCACCACCACCACCACCACCACCACCACCACCACCACCACCACCACCACCACCACCACCACCACCACCACCACCACCACCACCACCACCACCACCACCACCACCACCATTAGGGAAGAACGCACCTTCTGTGATAGACTGAGTTGTATTCTTCACAAACTCTTGGTCCAGGTCGGACTGCATCACTGCTCTGAAGATGTGGGTCTGCAGGAGGGTGACAACCTTGGTCCACTCATCATGATCTGCTTTGGCCAACGTGGCATCCATGCTCATGTAGTTCTTTAGCTTTGAATCAATCGGTTGGAGGAGATATTCAGATTCTGCAATGAAAATGAGAACGTTATACATATATACAGTTGTTCGTTACTTCCAAGTATGAAAATCGTTCTGAACAGAGACATAGTTTAGATAGATGTCTTGTACGCAATACATCGCACTAGGTATAATGCAAGAAACTGAACAGAAAGCAAACAAATGGTAATTTTTGTAATTAATTTGTTCCTTGCCCCTTCGGTTATGCTATATTGTACCAGCTCTCTATTCATTCTTGCGTTAACTCTGACAAGAATTAAGATTCCATTGAAGGCATTGCTGAAAACAGCCCACGCTCACTGGCCAAAGGTCACTAAAAATCAGCTCTGGCCCATCGAAGATCATCAATTCTAAATTCCACTGGGCCATGATGGGAAATCAAATAAAAAGGCTTTGCTTTTTCTTTTTTTTTGGGGGGGGGGGGGGGGCACTGGATAAACATTCCGGTCCACTAGAATGTGAAAAATTGTGTTTTTAAATTCCCAATTGGGCCTCGAGGCCAAAAAGTTACTTTCTAGCATTGCTGTAGGTCTTTAAATATCAGGTTGTAGGGGAAACTCACCATCGCCTGCATTTGTGTCCTCATTGTACCACTCTTTCAGGAGTGAAAGTGCCTCGACGGATTCACTCGTCTCCTCCTTTTCGATATGTTTGTAAATCGTATGGTATTGCACGGTGGTCAGCCTATAGGGTAGCGGACGGTATCCATACTTGTCACCCAGAATCGAGACAAAGTATGGGCCGACAGAGTTGTTTCTGTGAGAGAAGAAAAGCAGAAAATGAAAAGTTTGATAACGTACATTCGACACCCAAAAATGTGAATGCATATATAAGTTTTTAAATGTCCTGTTTTTCAATATGTTTGTAAATCATATGGTGTTGCACGGTGATCAGCCTATGGTGTTGCACGGTGATCAGCCTATAGGGCAGCGGACGGTATCCATACTTGTCACCCAGTATCGAGACAGAGTTGTTCCTGTGAGAGAAGAAAAGCACTACTTAATAAAAACATACATTTGACATCAAACAACGTGAATACAACAGATTTTAAATAACTTGTTTTTCACATCAAACATTGTTTATGATTCTGTAGATACTAACAGAATATTTGTAGCATTTTTAAAATTTGAACCTTCATCATTCAGTCACTGTTTGCTTCAATTGAAATTTGGCATTGTTACATGATCAATATATTTCTTGATTCAAATCGCTCAAAACTCGTAGTAATTCAGCAACACTGGATTTTTTGTTTGAATGTTATATTCACCAAAAAAAGTCTCATGGTTTTAAGTTGCTAGTTCATTAATTTACTGACCTGCATCTTTCCACCTCCTGATAGCAGAAATCGGTCGCCATGTGTCGGTTGGACGCAACCTGCCGGATCCCCCATCGAAAGTCGACCACATTGAAGTCTATCCCGATCTGTCGGCAGAAGTCCCTGATGTAGGGGTACACGTCCATGAGCAGCAGGTCCCTCTCGATCATCGTGTCCGTGAACGTCGAGCTGATGAAGACCCAGACCTCGCGGCCATTCTTGTGGACACCTGGGGGAGGGGGGGGGGGGTGGGGAGTGTTTCACAAAGATTCTAAGTTTAACTAATATTTCCTTTCCTTCGAGCCCCTTCAGGCCAGGCAAGAACAATCATGAATTTGAAATGTTATTTGCCCGAACAGAAAATTGACTTGGCCCTAAAAACAATGTTTCTAGATGAGATTCACACTATAACTTAAAGAATACATTTTTCTCTAATAGTTCAACAGAAATGTAAATTGTCTGACTGGGCAACCAAAGTAGACCAATCATGAAATTGTACTTGTCAAATTGTCAAGCCCTGGGTTAATTAGGCCAATTGTACCCTTGGAATAAACAATAAACATACTTACTCAAAGGCAAAGAATACAAATATTGGAAACTTTGGAACAGAACTTTACTTAAAAACGAACGTCTCCTCGATAATAGAAAATAATGATATTTTTCAAAATCGTATTACTTAAAATAAAAAAAAGTTTCAACAATTTTACAAAGAAATTAAAGGCTTTACATACCGTAGTTTTAAGTCCAACTTAGAGTTAAGTTAACTCACTCTGGACTGGTACCCCAAAAATACTCAGGCCAGGGTTTATGGAGAATTCATGTTACAAAAAAATCCATCAGTCCTGGGCTCCGTTGCAGAAAGAATTACAATTGATTGTAAGTTACAATTTATTGTAAGTCAGTATAAATTTGCGCAAAAATTCAACAAATCGAATTTGCGCATTAAGAACACATGATCTGACTTACAATCAATTGTAAGTTTCAATCGATTGTATCTCTTTCTGCAACGGGGTCCTTAATGGGTTAAGTTCAACGTAAAATCTTAGTGAAACACCCACCTGGTGGGGGGAGAGCCCCTCTCAGCAAGGTCTTGAAGTGCTCCATGTTCTCCAGGTCCGCGTAGTCACCGGAGGTCGTCGCACTCTCCTTTTCCCGCTCCAGGTCGCTGGCCGCATTGCGCAAGATGGTCTTCCACGGCTCGCGGTCGCTCCGTATCGACTGCCACAGCCCGTTCCGCAGAAGGTTGAAGCGGATGGTGGCCTTGAGGCCGGCCCATGCCTTGGTCTTGTTTCGGTACCCTTGCTTGTTGCTCATGGCAGGGATTTGGGGAATGGAGCCAGACGTACCCATAATGCTGGTTAAATGCTAAGGAACTAGAGGCATGAGGATGATGAGGCCTGCATGTGGTCCTGCAAGAGTCTTTCTCTTCCCAAACCCCAAATAAATAATACACTCTGCCAGAGTAATTAGCAATGTGTTACACTTACACAGTGCTATTCGTTTCAGATACCATGCTGTGGTAGGGCAGTATGTTCCCTACTGGATTTTGTAATCCCCATTATCTAGAATGAATTCAGGGCCAGGGCCCACCAGGTTTCCGTAGGCAAGGGGTTAACAACAAAAGTTATCCCATGGACATTTGAAGAGGTCTTTATACGGAATGCCAGCTTTTAGCCCCTCGACTTGCAGTGGTGTGTAATCGTACCTATACATGTAGATCAAAGAGGAAGAAATTAGAAAGTTAACCCGTTGAGGACGAATTGATTTTGGTATAACACGCATTCTCCATAGACTCAAGAACGAAATATTTCGGGACCAGTCCTCAACGGGTTAATAGTGCTCATTGTACAGTAAAGCAACGACGAAAGCAATCAACAATCTCCAAGGCTACACATATTCCCTTTTATACAAATATCAAATTTTATCAAACACATGTATGCCCATTCAAAAAAGTAATAAAAAGTTATATTTTCTTGATTTTAATGATATTTTTAACTACAGTATGTGTATTAATATTTTTGTCATGTACAGGTGAATACATGTGTTCTTTTTTCTTCTTTTTCTGTGGTAGTTTGTATGTATTTCTTGTATATTACAGCATACCTTTTATTTTGTTATTCATTTCTTTGATTTCAAAATAATTCAATAGTGAATGCATCTTTAGTAGATGTGGTTAAAGGGACATTCCCTCTTTTGCAAGCCAAATTTCAAAAGTTGCGAGGTTATTGTCTTATCTGAAAGAAAATGTCATTTAATAGCATCCCTGAAAAAATTAGGGCTTTTCGAGGAGTTATACTTATAGTAGGCATGTCACTCACTGTGCCCCAGCTGTCAGCACGCTGTATGCTATAGGCAAGCTCTGTGGCGCGCTGCCCGCAAATCTCCGGCTCCCGGCGCATGTCGCGCTGCACGCAAATCTCCGTAGCGCAGCTCCCTAGCTAGCTACTCGCTCAGCGTGGTCAAATTTTGTACCTAAATACCTTGTTAAAAGTCGTGGTACGGTGAGCAGCAAAGTTTTTCCTGGCATTGAGGTTGCGAATTAGATGGGGAAACCCCTCTACTACGTAATCAGCTATACAGAATTTTTCAAGATGGCGGCTTGCGACGGGAAATGACTTGAAGGTAAAAATTTGAATTTTTCCGATTGTCAACATTCCATTATCAAAATCTTTGTTACGATATGAATTTTGAGTACATAGACGTTCATTTGATAAAAAATTCATATTCTAATCTTATTTTTGCTCGCCGTACCAACCCTATAAAAAGTGACATTCTGTGATATTTTGTGCAGCTGCCTCGCACTGTCGCATGCCTCATTGTCAGCGCGGCGGGGCCGGGGTGCGGTGCGGACGTGCGCACGTGAGGATTTTGTAGATCTTGTCCAGCGACTCTCTGGCTGGAGTATTGGCGAAATTTACGCATTGCTGACTGGAAATCAAGTTTCAGGTAGGATTTTGATTGCTGATAATTGATTTTGAGTATCTGCTTGATATATAAAAAGCTATTTGGACTTATTTAGCCTTAATAAATTGATACAATTTCGTTTGTTTTACCTATATGAACCATCAAAAGGGGGAATGTTAAGTGAATGAAACACCGTCTATGTGATTTGAATGTTACGTATGTGATACACTTGAAGCTGTGAGGTAGTGTTGGTGGCCAATGAGAAGAGAGATTGTGTTGTATTTGGCTGTTCTGTGAACTGTGTTTTACTCCCTTTGTATTTAGAATTGTGTTTTTGTGTTTAGTCAATTTGAATGGGAATAGCTCAATTTGGGGGGCCAATTTGCTTTTTAGAAATGTGTAATACTGCCTGGAAATATTTGTATTTGCTATTACATATTAACTCTATAATTAATTTCTTAGAATTATTTTATTAGGATTTTTAAACATTTTTGCATATATAATTAGCTAATTTGCATAATCATTTTCATAAACAGATATTTGTATATAAAATAAAATACTTGTGTCTACAAAATCAAATAAAAAAGTTTTGTCCCAAAAAGTTTATTAATCTTTGATTTACAGCATTTTATAGTATTTTCGCATATATATAATTAGCTAATTTGCATAATTTTTTCATATTTATTCAAATTCCTCGACATCTCTATACATACATAAGACAAAAAATACACAGGATGAAAGAGCTTGACTGACATATCATTTGGAGCAAATTTTGTGATGCAGCTATTATCCAATTAGGAATTATACCATTTTCGCAGATTAATTAGCTGGACTTCGAAATTTTTTCCTGTTTTTGTGTTTACCGTTGGCTAATTTATGCGAAAATGGTGGTTTTATAAGGCATATAACTAAAAAACGATATGACATTGGCACCTGTTTTCTTTTGCTGTCTGCAGGTTGTACTCTCTATTACTGGAAAACATCATTCACTTGTATAAAGCAGGTGATTTCTAGGAACAATTTCTTTGTAAAAAGTGCTAAAAAGGCATTTTTGCCATTTTCCACTCAAAATCGCTGAAAATGTATCATTTTTCACGAAACATATTCGGACATAACTTTTGGTTGGATGGTCCGATTTTGATGATCTTTTTTTTATTTATCCTCTTTCACCCTGCTGCATCATACATAGATTTAAGTAATGATTATTAACTTTTAAAAATGAAGTGACATGCCTACTATGAGAATGTGATACAGACTTTTCCACAAGATAGGATTTCATAGCGCGTGGTTGCTTCATTCAACCGATGCGTAAGGCTTTGCATGCTTCGGATGTCATAATCTAAATATGAAGGGTCTATTTGCTCAAAATACACATTTACTAAAGAGTCTCCATCTGAGACTTGGAATAGTTTACCTTCGGATTATTTAATTCGAGCGTGATCGAAACTTGAAATGACACAAACCTGAATGATGATGCCTAATGATGATCGGAGTCAAATTAATTAAATCTGAAGGTTAACTATTCCAAGTCTTAGAAAGTTAGAATTAGATGGAGACTCTTTAGTAATGAGTATTTTGAGCAAATAGGCCCTTCATAAAGCATCATATATCGACTACAGTACAACATACGAAGCGCGCACGCCTTACGCATTGGTTGCGCTATAAAAAAAGCAAAAAAGCAACCATGCGCTATAAAATCTTATCTTGTGGAAAAGTCGGTCTCTTATAGAATAACATGTGTTTCGTCGGGGTGTCGAAACGAGAACTCAGAGATCAAAATAGCGCGAGTTATGGACGCATCTTTGATGTACGCATCATTGTACACATGCAGCCTTGGAAATGATTATTAGACCAAGCACTTTTTGCTCAATTTTTTAGATTGTGTACACGATTTTGTCCCTTTAATTACATTTCAAAGAAACAAAAGTTCATACAAGTCGTGAATTTGAAGAAAACATGAATTTCATGTTTACAAAAATATGTTTCAGAAAAAAAATAATTGGAAAGCGCATCACCTTTCTAAAGTATACGTTCACGGGTCTGCTTGTAGACTTCTTTGTCCTGAGCGAACGAATCGTCCAGGATATTGTCTCCAAATGTACGCGTGAATTGCATTGGCGCACTCGCAAATGTTTGGCCAGTATGGAACCAGGAAATAATCGTGGTTCCGTAACTGGTGGTAATTAGTGCTGTTGATGAGTCCCGGGTACCCGGGTCCCGCCGAAAAGTGTCGAGTCCTGGGCGCAAAAATTGATACTTGATTTCCCCCCAAAAAAGCAAGTCCCCTCATTGAACGCAAGAGTTATCATGTTCATTCAAGTGACATAAATGCGCTCAAATTTTGTCACTTGAATGAACATGTTTTCACAGCTGGCGTGACATGCTGATCGTGTAATCAACAAATGGGTAAATTTCGGGTACCCGGGACTCGCCCGTAAAATTATCGCGAGTTCCGGGTAGTAAATACTCCAGAAATCAACAACACTAGTGGTAATTAATTACTTTGTTTATGAATTACACAACCCATTGCAATATGTTGGGTATCTATATTAAAGATATCACAAAATAGTACCAAAACATATAATTATGTTTTGTTCTTTGCCTGTTGGTCCCCTCTAACCATGTTATCAATTAACTATCATCTACTGAACTGTCTAGCACTGTTGGCCCTCTCTAACAATAGCACCATATTCTATCCAAGCACCACGTAGCCCCATGGCTACCTACATGTAGCTGCCAGCCAGGGGTGGATTCTATCTATCATTGCAGCGGTCGGGGGGAGGGGGGGGGGGGGGGGGGTCGGCAAGTACCTGCATGTGCCACACTGTCACCAGAATTCGACATATGGATGGGTGAAAAAACAAAGTTTTAGGTCATACGTTCTCAGAGATGCCAACCCTCGCTCGTAATGTGCGCTATGCGCACTTTTTGCTTACATGTAGTTGTAAAATCCACCCTAATTCTGGTTTTCAAAAGTTGGCATCTCTGCGTCTTTGTGTGATTACAAAGTTTTTGACACATCTTAACCCATCCCACATCATGAAAATAAAAACTCACTGATTTCATTGACTCCAATTCATCTGTAACCTATCAAGGTAATATTTCAGTTGGCAGCTTGTGTCTGCAATGGAGCACTTATTCATCTGCAAGTTTGTCTTGTCTATAGATGTGCCTATCAACTTATTAAACTCAAATTTAATCTTTAACTCATGAAGCCATTCTGAAAATGTATATGTCTTTCCTTTTCAGATTAAATGTAAATGGCAGGCCTGTATGGTGGACCAACATAAAAACTTATAAATATAGACAAAAGCAATAAAATGGGGCTGACAAAGCAATACCTGCGCTTTGTGCCTGGTGCGGTGTTTGGGGTTGTTGGAACGACTAAGGCCAACGTAGTCTACACCAAGGATCATCAGTTTGCAGCCGTCTCGGCGGTCGAACACGTCTTCATCTGGAACCTGAGGAAAGGGGAGAAGGTAAGCTTCATGTTTTTTAAAGAAATTGGTTACCTGACTAAAAAAAAACATGCATTTTGAAATTTATGAAAAGTGCAATGTCTCAAGGACAATAAGTTAACTTGTTCCTAACAAATGCAATTCAATAATTCAAATTCCAGCTTTCATACATAAGTTGCTGCTATATCAGGCAAACCTCTCGACTAAATGGTGGGCATTTTCCAAGCCATACTGTACATGTGTGAAGAATATGGTTTTAACTACAATTCCAATTCAGTTTCTACAATTCACTGCCATGTTAATTAAGTGTTTACTTAAAGGTAGAATTCAGTTGTTCCAACATTTATGAGACCTTTTATATCTATATTAATCTATATAATATGTGACCTTACACCACAAAACGACCAATAAGTCGGGAACAATGATTGTGCTGCTTTTCATATAACATTAAAATAGAAGTCATTACCTTTAAAATGGTACATCGTTTGTCATATTTGGACTCAGCAAACCCTCTCAAAATGAACAACAAAGATTTGGAATATGGCTGAAGCATTTTTAAAATAAGGGAGAAACGGGCCATTTAAAAGATCAGTTTCCATTAAAGCGCTGTAATAAGATCACATTAATTAGATGAAAAAATAATATTTAACATGATTTCCGATGCTCAAAATGTCACAGAAGCTAGATTAAAATATGCTTATTCAGGAAATACCAAAATCCTAAATCTCATATTTTGAACCAAATTTGACTATTTTAGCTAATAAAAGAGAAACTACCACAGCGACATAACGGTCGTTATGTGGTGTAAGGTCACATATGAACAATTAAATAAATCAATGTTGGAAACAGGTGCTTATCTTAGAGGGGGACAAACACGAGGTGACTGCCCTGGCCCAAAGTGATGCACGTCCAATTATCGCTGTTGGTTACTCGGACGGATCAATCAAGCTGTTTGACACGGATAGCGGAGATGTCATTGTTACATTTAACGGCCACAAGACGGCAGTGTCTTCAATGCACTTTGATGTCCATGGTCTTCGTCTTGCTTCGGGTTCAAAGGTAATTCAGAATCAGAGCTACAGTGCATGGTAGAATAATATTGGAAGCTATTGCTAGGTGATGAATTCATATTTGTACAAATTAAATGTACTAGGTAGCACCTATAAAAAAAAAAAAAACAATAGTAAGGATACCCTGATGATACAATATCATCCAGCAAGGATTATCTGATGAAGGAAAATCAAATTACTTCCCCTGCAATATCATAAAAATAATATTAGGTTGTTTACATGTTAATAAATGGAAACAAAAATATTGCTGAATTAATCTGTTGAAATGTTTGTTACTAGCTTAACCAATCCAATGTAGCCTAATCCTTGGGTACATGATTCCTCTAAGATGTAGTAAGATGTAGACAGGCAGGCATATTATGTTCCATAATCTACTCTTTTCTTGATGATGATGATCCAAGGCACATGTATGCGCCATTTATCTGTTTCAAACACTCAAAGGTGCCCACTCGTCCAAAAGGTTACATTTTTACTGCACATTTGAAGCCTGCTTTGAAACCTTCAAGTCTGTCAGTGTTGCGAAGAACAGGAAGGAGGGAGGGAGCTTTAGAGGTGTGGAGCAACTGAAGAGGAAGCTGAGGTTCTCATCTTCAGTATATCCCCTTTTCTGCAGGGGGGCTTCACAGCGGCCGGCCGCGGATGAATGAATGAATAATTGACTGTAATAGTAAATCAATATTATGAATTAATTTATATTTGTTTGTGGTCAACTGCAGGATACCAATGTGATAGTCTGGGACCTGGTCAATGAGAGTGGACTGTACAGGTTGAAGGGTCACCGCGGCATGGTGACAAGGGTCATCTTCATGTCACAACACAACATTCTTGTCACCAGGTAGGTCCTTGGTAGAACCATAAAAATCTACAGTATATGTGACTGGACATAGCAAAATCGATATCTCCCCCAGCGCTAGCGGCGCGGACAGGTCTGAACGGGCGGTGGATTTATGAATTTCACAGGCGGATATTGGATTTCTTCCGATATTTCTGTATTTAACGATGCTTAGGTTCTGATTTTACCACACAAGCCCTATTTCAATACATATTCAACAATATTGATCAATATAGATATATATTCGGCTACTTTCCCGAAACTGGACTTCGGCTTTAAGGGAAGGGCATTCCAATGACGAACTATGAATAGTGTTTATACAGTACATTGTATCAAATAACCTTGAATACTTTGTCCATCTACAGTTCCAAGGACACATTTGTCAAGTTCTGGGATCTGGACACACAGCACTGCTTCAAGACGTTGGTTGGACACAGGAGTGAGGTAGGACTACTTTGAGCCATAAAAATAACAAGAATGGCATCGTGAGCCTGGTTTATGTCCATTGTCCTAACCCTTATTCACTCTATTAAAATATATTAATCATGGTATAAAATATGTTTCTAGGAAATGTGAGACAAAGTTAACCAAAATATGATCAAAATGTTACACTATTTTAAAATAATTTGTGCTGTACTTTTGCCCTTTTTCAACACAGCTTAAATGCTGTATGCTGATTGCATGTTGGTGGGAAAAAACCACAAGCAGACTCGGGTAGGGATCAGCCCTGATGGGGTTGGGATCGAACCCACAACCTCCTGATTACTAGACGGGCATCATAACCACTAGACCACCGAGTTTGCCTCATGGTTAGGGCTTTGATATAAGGTACTTGATCCCCAAATATAGCAGCGGGCACTGCTTTAATTGAAATTTTTACATTTCTTTTCAATGAAATACAATCATGTACGAAAACAGCTGACAAAAAGAAATTGAATGTTTACTCATAACTCTCAACTTGTGCACAGGTATGGGACTTTGCTCTCCTCCCTGAAGACAGAGGCCTGGTAACGGGCACTTCTGGGAGTGACCTGTACGTCTGGGACATCACATTCACGGACGAGGTAAGCACAGAACTGCCAAAGTCTCCCAGTGCCCTGTTTCATGAAAGGATCTTAGCTAAAACTGTTGTCTTATCTTATCTGGCGCGGAGCTAGTAACTTCTAAACAAAGCTTTTGAATTTCCAACGGCTATCGACACTTTGTGCGGAACGCACCGTAGCTCCACGCCAGATAAGATAAGACAATGGTCTTAGCTAAGACCCTTTCATGAAACGTGGCCCTGATCTCCCAGGAGACCAAGATTAATAGACCAAGATTACTGCATCAGATTTCATCCTATCAGCCAATCTCCCTGATTTTTGAAAAAAGTATTGTTATTAGATTGTATGCATTTGATAGATATCTCCCCGATTTCTGATGAAAATACCCTAAATCTTCCTGATTGTTGAATTTCAATGTTGGTAGCTCTGTACGCAATATATGATCCTTTCACCACCATAGGGTATTGAAGGAGTGACGTAAGATTACTTTTATACTCCTTGCCTACAAAATGTTGCATTTCCCAAAGTTATAATACATGTTACACCAGGTTGTTGTAAGCAGTTGGTTAATGTCTCCAAACATGTTTGTTCATGGGCTTCCTTCTTATGATTTTGCATATACATATAGTTGCAAAACAATTACGATGTATGATTGCATATTTATTGGTTATGGAAGATGCAGATTTATTTGGTTTTGTGCTTGTATTTTCTATAAATATGAATGTACGTTATGTCTATTTTATCTGTTTATGGTCGTGTTTGTATGGGGTGTTAGAGATGTATTATTTTGCATTTCTTTAATATACATGTAGTGTAAATAGTTATCCATTCTATTACTGTCTGAGTTACGAGCTATGTCTTTTTGATCCATCTAAGCATGACATTTGTCCTTTCATTCCAGGTGGAGGGGGATGAGGCCACTGCAGAGAAGAGTATCAAGGGGCCAACTCCAGCAAAGAAACCAAGGATGAAATTGGAAGACGACGACGACGACGATGATGATGATGAAGAGGAGGATCAGGACGATGACAATGATGATGAAGGAGATGACAATGTAAATATTTCTGCATCAGGACTAGCACCCAAAATTGATATGTAAATGTGTACAAGTACATCTTGCATATTTTGTAGTTGTTAAACCAGGAAGTTTATGTGTATCCCGTGGTACAATTTGATCCACATACTCTTTAAAAGATAATACAAATGATGTATAAAATACAAATAATTAATTCATTAAAAAATAAAATGGTTTAATTGATCCATGCCCCTGTACCAAAGAAATTTCTGCAAATTTATACCAGTGGCTGAACAATTGTGCGAATTATAATGACGCATATTGAACAGGTATGGTTGTGTTATGTATAATGTAAGAAATTAAAATTGTGATTGAAAAAGAGCAAAGAAAATAGTTGATTTCCATCCTTCTGGTTTATGTCAGGTTTATAATAGCTTCTGACTACATGAGCAATGAAAACTAAGGGGTTTCAGGGCCGAACACTGGACTAGGGTTTTCTATAGCTCAGTAGGTAAGAGCGCGGGTCTAGCAATCCGGAGGTCTTGGGATCGTATCCCGTTGGAATCGCATTTTCTTTGCTCTTTTTCAATCACATTATATATTTCTGGTCAGTTTCTTTATATGTTTGAATAAATTAAAATTGTCCATGGCTGTATTATTGTTTCTCATCACAGAGTATCCTGTCGTGTCGCAAGGCAGGAACCATTCTGAGGAAGGGGGTCGACAGGGTGGTGTCCCTCCAGCTGGATTCAACAGGAAGGATACTTGGCTGTCATGTAAGCAAATGTTTCCAAATGTGCTTTTATTTGATGTGGATGATTGTCTACAGGATATTTTATTCTTACATTTGATTCTCACTTTCTCAGCATCCTGTTTCTCCCCATGCTTTTGCTTTGATTGTCATTTCATTTCCTATAGAAGAATAATTGTGTATTTTTGTTTTGTCTTCCTGTTCCTTAGGCTGTGGTCACACAATGCTTGCGATCACCTGCAACAGCCTGCAACAAGACAATAGAAGTTATGAAGGGCAGATCATGTCCAAAATAACCAAACGTCACAATGGAATGCGAGCGAAAAAGACACATTCGATTCGGTCAAATAACCATTGCACTTATTATCTAAGCCTGTGGGGTCAATCTGTGAAGGGTTTATTTTGTATGGCTGCAGTACGGAGCTGCAGTGAAAATGTTATGTACAACAGGGTTTGACAATATCCGCCTTTCATATGCACAATTGACCCATTGCAGCTCATCGCAAGCATCACAAGCACCGTGTGACCACAGCCTTACTAAACTTTGTTCATATTATCCTTCATCATTTCTGCCCCACTCATTTCCTCCTAAGAATAAGCATTAGTATTTTACAATGTAGTGTTTAGCAAATGTTTTGTGGGATTTGGGGGGGGGGGGATTGTGAAGTAAACATATTCTGGTTTTTGTTTTAGATGACTTTACTATAATGAAGAATTGAGAGTCAATATAGGAGCTGGATTTTCCTCATTGTCCTCATTATCCTAGCAAAACCTTCTTCAGAGGCTAAATGACTCTCATTTTCATATTATAGTAAATAAGCATTTTTTAGCAGTATTTTTGCATCATAATGAAGAATTATAAAACTTACCAATATGTTGTTTCTTTTATTTTGTTAAATTTTTGTGTTCACGTGCAAAGTCTGATCTCCATTCTTTCTTTGACCTGTGTGCGGGGCACAAGTGCTTCATTGGAGCTGTTCAAGGTGTATATACAGCACCATTTTACATGGTATGCATCGTGTGGCACATGGTTTGCATATATATTAGCTCATGTCCTTTCTTTCTTTGACCTTTGTGCAGGGCCCCAGCGCTTCATTGGAGCTGTTCAAGGTGTATGTACAGCACCATTTCACATGGTTTTCATAATCCATTCTTTCTTTGCCCTGTGTGCAGGGCCCCAGTGCTTCACTGGAGCTGTTCAAGGTGTATGTACAGCACCATTTCACATGGTTTTCATAATCCATTCTTTCTTTGCCCTGTGTGCAGGGCCCCAGTGCTTCACTGGAGCTGTTCAAGGTGTATGTACAGCACCATTTCACATGGTTTTCATAATCCATTCTTTCTTTGACCTGTGTGCAGGGCCCCAGTGCTTCACTGGAGCTGTTCAAGGTGTGCACAGCCCAGGAACTGAAGAAGAAACTGCTCAAGAAACAGAAGAGGGAAAGAAAGAGGTCCAAGTAAGTTTGCTCGTAAACCTGTTCTTGTTTCTGAAGCCAGGTGTCAGAAGTAATTAGTAAAGGTCTGGTCACAAAGCCCTTAATGGACGTAGTTGAACGTAGTGGAGGCTAACGCAGTTGAATGTAGTTGAACGTAGTGGAGGCTAACGTAGTTGATTGTAGTTGAACGTAGTTGAACGTAGTTGAACGTAGTGGAGGCTAACGCAGTTGAATGTAGTTGAACGTAGTGGAAGCTAACGTAGTTGAACGTAGTGGAGGCTAACGCAGTTGAATGTAGTTGAACGTAGTGGAAGCTAACGTAGTTGAACGTAGTGGAGGCTACTGCAGTTGAATGTAGTTGAACGTAGTGGAAGCTAAGTTGTTGAACGTAGTGGAGGCTAACGCAGTTGAATGTAGTTGAACGTAGTGGAAGCTAACGTAGTTGAACGTAGTGGAGGCTAACGTAGTTGATTGAAGTTGAACGTAGTGGAGGCTAACGTAGTTGAACGTAGTGGAGGCTGACGTAGTTGAACGTAGTTGAACGTAGTGGAGGCTAACGTAGTTTAATGTAGTGGAGGCTTACGTTGTTGAACGTTCCCGCATCCGTACCGTACATAGTTGTCTGTGCTGCTAACGTGATCTTCAATTTAATTTTGGACATGTTCAAAATAGTGGTATGTTAGAGGCAAAATCTGCATCCGTGATGCTAACGTACTGAAGCGTTAATACTTCTTAATGTACTCTAGCATACTCTAAAATACATTACCCAGCACAAAACCAGTATCTGACCAGTTTCACGGCTGAGAAGAGGTTAGTATGTTACTTACTTACTTACTTGTCCAGCATTTGTATAGCGCCGTCGATCTAGTCACACTATTCCGAGGCGCATAATTAATTCTCTCCCGGACAAACAATAAGGGGGTGCTGGTGCAGAAGTTATTGGTATGATGAATAAAATAAAAAAATGTCTTGAGTTTAGAACAAAATATATCAGCGGTGGGAGAGGTTCAAATGTTTAGAGGCAACATGTTCCATAGTGTGTGTGCGGTATATGAAAATGTTCTGTCTGCATATGAACCTTTGGTTCGAGGACAGTTAAGCCGGTGTTGGGATTATGAACGTAAATTCTGGGATGGGTTGTACTCTCTCAGCAGTTTCTGAATGTAGGGTGGTGTAGATCCATGTAAAGCCTTCCATGTCGTGAAGAGTACCTTGAACTTCATACGTTCACGTACTGGAAGTCAATGCAGACTCTTCAATACTGGTGTTATATGTTCATATTTCCGGGTGTGTTAATTAAAGCGTGCACAACAGTGTTTGCAGCTGAGTCGCTTAGATATTTCCTGATGCTGCTAATGTTTCGAATCTGGAAGTATACAGATTTGCAGGTGTTTTTTAACTTGAGACTCCATCCTCATTGTTCCGTCGAAAATTACACCAAGATTCCGTGCTGATGGAGAGGCTGCTATCCGTGTGCCAAGTACGGTCTGTGCTACGTCATGCTACGTTTCGTGAAACTTTTAAATTCTGTTTTGATTATCCTGTGGCTGACTGACTGTGTGACTGACTGATTGTACTAGTCAGTCAGTCAGTTAGTGTACTTACGTTCACCCCACTCCTGAATGACGCCCTCTTTACGTTGGAAGACAGAAACGGCATCTTTCTAGTGAGCCACTCCTGAATGGTGCCCTGTATACGTTGGACGACAGAAACGGCATCTTCCTAGTAAACCACTCCTGAATGGCGCCCTCTATACGTTGGAAGACAGAAACGGCATCTTCCTAGTGAGCCACTCCTGAATGGCGCCCTGTATACGTTGGAAGACAGAAACGGCATCTTCCTAGTGAGCCACTCCCGAATGGCACCCTGTATACGTTGGAAGACAGAAACGGCATCTTCCTAGTGAGCCACTCCTCCCTTGGCGTGTGCTTCTTCCTCCCACTGCCACTGACGTCCCGGTGGCCTTGCTGAACGTGGTCCTCATGTTGGCAAACCAGACGGACAGTTTGGACGCAGCTGGCGGGCTACCTGCAAAATATAAGAAGGGGAAAATAACACAAATATTACACACAATTACAGAAATAAAATTGCACACATTTTGTACTCACTATCACTCTCCACGATCCTCCACACACTTCTTCCAGAGTGCCTCCTTGTCTCCCCTCTTCATAAAGCCAGGGTTGTTCTTGTCGAACAGCGTTCCCAGAGTTCCTAGTACCACCTCACTTTGGGTCAGCAGTGAGGCATCAGCTTCTTCATGTTGAGCACCAGTAGCAGCACTCTTCTTTAATAGACTTCTTTGGTTCAGGCATGTTTCAGCCACAAATGATGACACACGCAGTACCCCGGGGTACCGTTGTACCCTGTACCCCCGTATCCCGCGTTGTGTAGCGCCATCTTGTGTCCACCCGAAGTACAACCGTACCGCAGAGCAATCATGGACGCCGCTGGTGTATTGCGTTGTGCATGCAGCGCTTGTATGCATGCTACCCCGGCCGCAAAGAGAGCATTTTGAATAGTATTAATTTTGAACGTAAATAAAGCATAACGAAAATAATTGTACACTCTTTGGTACCCCAGTGTACAGCCCTGAAAAATAAATAAATAATTAAACAAAATGGCGGATTTTCATTTGGTACCCCAGGGTACCATTTAGGTTTAATGTAGACAAATTTCACAGAAAATTATTATTTTTATTTGTTTGAATTATTATTAT
This sequence comes from Echinarachnius parma, assembly GCA_037951105.1. NCBI lineage: Eukaryota > Metazoa > Echinodermata > Echinoidea > Clypeasteroida > Echinarachniidae > Echinarachnius > Echinarachnius parma. Next base: position 149,473 of record JBAMJV010005407.1, read on the forward strand.
TATTTATTCGGCCAAAATTCAAAACAGTTACAGGGTATACATGAGTTACAAAATGCAAAATACAAACAATACACAATCAATAATGAAAGTGAAGGAAAGGGAGAAAATGGACAGTTACAAGTAGGCCAGGGCTCACAAAAGCAAAATACTTTACTGTTGCCCGGAGACATGCGGGCCCTCACAAGTAACTGTCAAGAAAACAAGGAAACATTTATATTGCACATGTAGAACACATAACATATCTAAAATAACGATATTGCAAAAGTCAACAATACAAACCGAGGCCACCTCCTTCGGTAAAATAAAAGTAAAACTACAATGATAAAATACAATAAAGAAAATTTTGATTTTCATAAAAATTAAAATTAAATGAAATTAAATATTACTAACATCCATTACAAATTAAACAATGCTAGTAAATAAATTACAACCAAGATATAACTGCTTCACTTTGATGGTAAAAATACTTATTGACAATTATTCCATAACAAGAATGTATGTTTACATGCATAAATAATATAATGACAAACAATGGGACCAGCCCTTAAAACAATAATACAAGGCAGAATATATATTACCAGTTATTATTGAAAGATATACTTTAAAGAGGCTAAAATGTGAAATATCCTGCTCTGTTTGAGAAACAAGCGCCCAATGGCCGTACCACGCCGCGGGCTGGCATTTATACTCCGCGCAGAGTTGCTAAATATACCGTAGTTGGACGTTATTTAGCGTAGTCTGGCATAGTCAAGCGCAGAGGCTACCGTAGTCTACCGTACTTAAGCGTAGTCAGGCGTACCACTCCATATACCTGTCCGTGAGCGAGCTGCACCCAAATTAGCATAGTTTATCGTATTTTAACATGGTTTACCTTACTTTAACATACTTATCCGGATCCTTTTGTGGCTCATCACCCAAACCTTAACGTAGTTCAACATAGATTAACCTAGTTTAACATACTTTCACCACGTCTGACCCACAGTAATCTGCCCTACAGATCGCTACGCTCACTAACGGCTGTGTGACCACACCTTTAGACTTAGCTTGACACAGTTTTGTTTACAAGTTAACTTGAATGGCATAATCCTCTCATTCATTTACATTGTATAGAATAGAACATAAACTTGGCGAGAAAATAATTGTGCACTTTATTGTGTGCATTGAAGAACAAAGATGCAATTCTGTTAGTACTGCATCTAGAACTACTCATTGCACTCAGATATGGTGATCGATGTTTTGAAATGTCAATACCTGGTGACCTTTGACCTTTGATATCTTACAGATCATCTGAAGGAGAGGATGTGGATGTGTCACACATTGCTCTCGGTGTGGAGGATAGACTGCAAGCCGTAGCTAGCATCAAGGCAGCAGGGAAACTAAGGTAAGATGGTCATTCAGATTTAGGCGTTAATCGCAAAATGTATTCAGAATACTGTTCAAATTGAAAAGATAACTATACATAGATGTAGATCAAAAGGTAAGATATAACAACATTCTGTGTGAACATTGTCTCACAGACTTTTGATCTGTATTTTTTGCCACTCTGAGCAGAACTACTACTGCATTTCTACATTGGGTGACATATTCGGGTCATGTTATAGTATAATACTTCCTTTGTTTCATGATTATATGAAATATGATCTGTAAATTAAGGTCTCCAATGATGAGATTGAACACTTGTGCCTTTTGACAAGGTGCGATTGAGATTGCAACTATGCTCCTGCACATCAAACATTTTGTAACATGTTAAAAACTGTGTAACTGCAGACTTGGACCTCGAAACAGTTTTAGTGCTTGGGAAGGGGACCTCACATGATGCAACTGTGTTTTTGTTGCAATGGTAGTGATCGGAAGTTGCATCGTGATTTATGCCGTGAACAGCACAAATCTTTTTGTGGGAGACTGGCTAAATTGTTTGTATTGTTTATCCAGGTCGTTTCACTCATACATGGATGCTAATGGAGAGGTAAGAGTGGTAACACTTCTCCATAACAACAGTCTGGAGACATACAGGCTGGACCTGTCAGTTGATAAGCCCACTGCCACCAGAGAAACTACTATCAACCTTCCTGGCCATCGTCATGATGTCAGAACCATATCCGTTAGTTCAGATAACACAGCGGTTCTCTCTGCAGGGGGCAGCACTGTCAAGATATGGAACCGGTAAGAACCAGAATCGGGTAGATTTGAAAGATTATGGGTACTGGTAAAAATAGTAAAATGTAGATTTGCCAAGATATAGAACTGGTAAAAACCAGTTAGGAGGAGATTTGTCAAGATCTGATATTGAACTGGTATGAACTTGAAAGGGGTAGATTTGTCAGTATATGAAACTGGTAAGGATCAGATAGTGATTTCCAAGATTGTTAATTGTAGTAAGTAAAATGTTAGCATTTAGAATAAATTGCTGAAAATGTGTAGAGCAACTCTGTTTATGGTTTGTTAATTGCATGCTTTATAATTTGTTGAAAATGTGAAAAATAAATCAATCATATCAAACCAAATATCTTTTCTTAGGACCACTCTACATTGCATCAGGACTATGAAGTGTGGCCATGCTCTCTCATCCATATTTGCACCGGGAGATAGGCATTGCATTGTGGGTACCAAGGTAAGTCATGTGACATTTGGTCATCTCTTAAATTATGAAGTGAGTTAGGTATACTAGGCCTTATTATATTAACAGCAAGCGTTAAAACATTACAAAATGTTTCCATGGAAATAAGTATTGACATGGAATGTTGTGCAGAGGGGTCTTTCACAGTATCATACTGTGATAAAGCCAATGATATACATGTATTACAGAATTTGCTCGACCTGGCATGTTCATCCTTTAGAAAGACAATCTACTGCTCCTAGTTGAATAAATGGTACTAATAATCTTTAGTAATTTGTTTGACCCTACACAATTACCTGCCTTCCAATCTCTACAGACCGGGCAGCTGGAGTTGTTTGACCTTGCATCTGCTACCATGACTGACTCCTTCGAGGCACACGAGGGGGCTATTTGGTCGATCTGCCTTTCTCCTGACAAGGTACATGTATGCTATGTTTGTTTCAGTACCCTACTTGTATCACATTAGGTTTTATAGTTTCTTTATTCACTGTCTTATAAATGTAATGCTATGTAAAAAGTAAAAAATAATTTAGTATGAAAAAGCTATCATTCATCTAATATAAGGAAAGTGTTAATTTATTTTGTTGCAAATCCTTTTGTGAAATGATCAACAATAACAGTCACTATTTTAATCATCACGTAAAAATGCAGAGGGTATTAATTACAGAAAGAAAAACAATTGATTGATGGTCTCCCGCACAACATATTGATGTACATGTTTCATGTAACAGAGGTGTCTACACATATGAACGCAATGATATTGTGTTGTGAACATAATAATATTATGTTGTCCTTTTTGTACGCATCTATGTTATTGTGAAAAGAATATTTTTTTTTTTTTTACACTTTTGTGTTTGTTTTCATTTGATTGCAGAGAGGATTTGTGACTGGAAGTGCAGACAAGACTCTCAAGTTCTGGGAGTTTGAGCTGGTGGGTGCAGAGGATGAGGAGGGCAGAACCAGGTACTAGTAATATATCAGAATAAATATTTGTATCTCAGTCTGTTTTCTCATCTGTCTGTCTATCAAGACATGACACTCAAGTTTTGATATGGTGGGTTCAGAGGATAAAGAGGGCACCAAACTAAATGTCTGTCTGTTTGTCTGTTATTCTGTCTGTTTGTCTGTTATTCTGTCTTCCTGGTGTGTGCTGAAGATGAGGAGGGCAGAATCCAAATACCTCTCTCAATTTTGTATATGTTTTTCTATAGATCTGATTACCTGTCTTGTCTGTCTGTCTGTCTGTTCTCTCTTCTGACCATCATTCTGTCACTCACTCATTCTTTCTGTCTGTCTGTGTGTGTGTCTCTCTGTCTGTCTGTGTATGTATGTCTGTGTGTGTGTGTGTGTGTCTGCCTCAATCTGTGCATCTGTCTGCCTGTTCCCTTTTCTGACCCTCAGTCTGTCACTCAATCTGTGTGTGTGTGTGTGTGTGTCTGTCTGTCTGTATGTCTGTCTGTCTATCAGACTACCTGTCTGTCCCTCCACCTATAAGACGAGACAAGTTCTGGGATTTGGAGCCAGTGGGTGTTAATTATGAGGAGGGCAGAACCAGACTAAATATCCAGCTGGCTGTTGGTCTGTCTGTATGTCTGTTAACCCGTTCAGGACGGACTGATTTTGCTACAACATATATTCTCCATAGACCAAAGAACAACAATATTTTTGGGACCAGTCCTGAACGGGTTAAGATTAATCATTTTGTCCCTGTTATATTGCAGTCGTCAGCTGAGCATAGTTCACACAAGAACTCTGAAGATGTCCGATGATGTCCTGTGTGTGAAGTACTCCTCAGATCACAGACTGATTGCAGCCTCCCTGCTAGACAGCACAGTCAAGGTCTTCTTTGCTGATACTCTCAAGGTATGCTCTTTAACAATTAAAGTGATCCCTTAACTTTGTCAAATTCAACCAAAGTCACTTGGAGCTTTCACATTTCTCTTGTACCTTGCTGTTTGGCTTTTGGTAACAGAATAATGAAATATTGAGATATTTATGATTGAATTGAAATGCATTTCAATCGTAGTTAAAATTAATGGGCAGTAGGTGATACAATCTGACATCAATTTTGGTTTTATTCACTAGATAAACTGTGTTCTTTTTCTATGAAACTAATACACATGTAGACATATTTTACAATGATATTGGTACAGTATATTATTGAAGTCTCAAATGTGAGTCAACCGAACCATTTAATACAATGATTGCAGTCTATCTCTATGTCGTCTATGATATATCTTCTTTGCTTGATTATACTCGAAATATACAATTCATTATTGAGAAGAAATGCAACCACAATTTATAGTGTTTACATTGATTTTGTTTGTTTCTAGAAAATAGTACAACAAATTGACATTGCTAATTTGTTTACAGAGGGTTACCAGTCAATATGTATGTTTTATATTTGTCTCTCCCATTTGTACCCCTTAGAAAAATAACTCCAGCTGATAAGTGCAATGTATTCTACGAGTCACAAATATAAAATACAGTCAAACCTGCTTTAGCAACCACTTGTTTATAAAGACCAGGGGGTATTTCACAAAGATCCTAAGTTGAACTTAAAGGAACTACAGCGTCTAGATGGCCTAATTTTCACATTTCGGCTCTCTATATGTAATTTTTCCCGAAGAAAAAGAATTTGGCAGTCATTTCTCATGAAATCAATCAATTTTGGGGTAATAGTAAATATCTAATCGTCCTGGGAACGCCCCTTTTAAATTGCCAAAATGTGACGTCATCTAAAGAACGGACTAATGAACTAAATTCTGTAGATGACGCGTCATGACGTAAGCCAATGAATTGTCAATCACATGTCGATCACGCTGCCGATTCCTGACCCTAAATGTGGGTGGGGCGTAAACTGGCTGCTAAGAAAGATTTGGCATCAGAAAACTAGTCTTAAATCACTACTGTGTTTATTTTCATGGATTTTTTTTCGGCAGACCTAGGTTTCAAGGCATCAACTATGGAATAAGTGTCAAAGTACGTTGTATTCTTTAGGTCCTTTAAAAGTATGGAAAGCCATTTGTATCCTTGGAATAAATAATATTCAAAAGCAAAATTGCAAGTATTTTAGACTTTTTAAAATGAATTTTATATCAAGAACATAAAATCTCCTTGATAATATAAAATATAAGTGATTTGAATCAACATTTTCTGCCTTTTAACAAAACTGTTTCAATTTGTTTTCAAAGAAACTATCGGCTTTCCATAATGTTTAAGTCAACTTAGGGTTAAGTTCAACTTAGGATCTTTGTGAAACACCCCCCATGTGTCTATAAAGATCACTGTTCTTGACTCCATTGAAAACTGTGTACAAGTAAATGAACCTGTCTGTAGAGACCACCTGCTGATAAAGACCACCTTTTCTGTCTCCCTTGGGTGGTCTTTATAGACAGGTTTGACTGTATTATGATTTTGCCTCTGTTGAAGATTCTGCAAGGATGGAAAGCCGAGGCTCTCACTTTATTACACATGCATTTCTATGGTAGTTAAGCAGTTTACAACAGTCTTGTTTTCTTTGTTTTAAACAAATTGATAAATTAAGTAATTTTATAATCATGTCTATTTCCCTACTATTTAATTTTGAATCTGCAGTTCTTCCTCTCTCTGTACGGACACAAACTTCCTGTTCTCAACATGGATATCTCATCTGTAAGTATAAATTATCAAACCATTGACTTATGAAATTTGCTTCTTTTTTTTAAAGCTTGTGATCAATTTCCTTCTTTTATGCATTTCCTATTATTTCCTTTTTAGCTCATCCGGCCCGAAGGGCATGATGAGCTTATGCCATGCCGTTGCGTCCGGCGTCCGTCCGTCCGTCCGTCCGTCCGTCCGTCCACAGTTTTCAAAATGCTTCTTCTTCGTTGTTTTTCAACCGATTTTGATTCTGATTGTTTCATAAGATAGGGCTAGGAGGGGGATTTAAAACTTCTACACAGAATCGTGAAATTCATTATCTATGGTAATTTATGCAAATTTATTCGAAATCACAAAAAATGCTTCTTCTCCTTCATTTCTCGACCGATTTTGATTTAGTTTGCTTTATCTGGTAGAGCTAACTTTGGTACACTAAACTTCTACACAGAATTTTGAAATTTTTCTCCATTCATTAATTATGGTAATTTTTAATTTTTTAATTTTTTAATTTTATTATTTTTTTTATTTTTATTTTATTTTTTTTATTTATATATTTTTTGTTTTGTTTTGTTTTATTTATTTATTTTTTTTATTGTTTTTTTTAATTGTTTTTTTTTATTAATTTATTTATTTTTATTGTTTTTTAAATTTTTTAAAATTAATTAATTAATTAATTTATTTATTTTTATTTTTTTATTTATTTATTTTTTTTCCCATGTCCCTTCCGGGGCGTCAAATTTATACTTTTTTCACTCTAATTTTTAATTTTTTTATTTTTATGTCCCTTCCAGGGCATCAAATTTTTATTTTTTGACCAGTTGAAAAGCGTACCACATGAAATTTGCGATATTTGATGTTGCGAGATGGCGGATGAGCGCTACGTTCTGGTTTCATTGTCTTTTACCGTAAGTGGGATGTATTTATATTGCTGTTTTTTAAATCTTGAGAGTGAAATTACTCTCAAATGTTTAGATAGCTTGCTAGAGAATACACATTGCATTCAACTTTATTTAACTAATCCTGAGTACAAGGTGATGGAAAAGTTGATATTAGACGTCTTTGCCGTATTTAGTACGTTTTTTTAATGTAAATACGGCAGTACGTTTTCTAAGAAAAAAATATGTTTTTTTAAGGGGAAAAAATAAAGAATAAAAATTAAAATATATCTTTTTTTTTTTTTTTTTTTTTTTTTTTTTTCCTCTTCCTCCCCACCATATAGTAACGGTTGAAAATGGCAAAAAGAATTAGGTTGAACCCTGAAAAACTATTATTAAAGTTATAACTTTGAAATATATCACAAATAAACAAAACAAACTCATAAAACGCTGTGTGATTGACTGAATCAACTTTTATATTAACGCAAACGTAAAGAGAATTTTTGCTGCGCGAAAATAACTTTGCGAAAAAATATGATTTTTTACCTCATACGTTGGCTGCACTGAAAATACTTTTTTGGGGTCCAAAATACTGTTTTTTAGAGCTCAGAATACTTTTTTGGGTTTGTGAAGGTTGGCATCTCTGAACGAGTTGTTAAGAACTGTTACAACAAAGAGTGTGATGTCATTATTTTTGTACTCCCTTGCAGTTAACCTGTTCCCTGCTAGATTGTTCAGTCCGCATAGAGTTGATACAAAGCCTACCAGGTTCCCATAGGCAATGGGTTAAAGTTAACCTGCTCCCTACTAGATTTTGCATTTCCCATAGATTAAATACAGGACTTTTGGTTATAACTTGCAGGATAGTAATCTCATAGTCACTGCATCAGCTGACAGGAATGTCAAAGTGTGGGGCCTGGACTTTGGTGACTGCCACAAATCGTTGTTCGCTCACGACGACAGCGTCATGTGCGTGCAGTTTCTGCCAAACACTCATCTGTTTTTCACCGGCGGCAAAGACAACAAGCTGAAGGAGTGGGACGCGGACCACTTCCAACACATCACAACGCTTGAGGTTTGTGATAAACTTGTCTATTCATTAGATTGTTAATTTATGAAGTAGTTTTAGTAATATTGCTTTATATGCACAAAACTGCATCATCTGCATGCCTTTCCTACTGGACATGCATCTGTTCAACTGGTGGGAAAGACAAGCTAAAAAAGTTGGACATGGACCATTTCCAACACATCACCACGCTTGAGGTTGTGATTAGCTTGCCTATTCATTTAAATTGTAGTGTAAAAAGTAGTTTGTAGTAATATTGTTGTTTGCTGACAATAACTGGGTAATCAGCATGCCTTTCCTGCCAATAAAAAAAAATCTGTTTTCACTGGTTAGAAGGACAACAAACTAAAGCAGTGGGACGTGGACCATTTTCAACACATCACCATATTTGAGGTTTATAAATTGTTTGGTTAATTATTTATTCCATATTTTTATATAATGAAACCTGAATCATTGTACGTGCAGTTTTTCTCTTAACACTCAACTATTCTGTATGGATAGGAAAGACAACCCACTGATACAGTAGATTAAAGATCATTTCCTACCAAGCTGTAGGTATATTACTAGAACATTTCTGCATAAATGGATGATATAGGTTGTCTAACTGCTGATACAAATATTTTATATTAGGAATACAAAATAATTTTAAATTTCTTTCTCAACAGGGTCACCATGGAGAGGTGTGGTGTATGGCTATCAGTCCCGACGGAAACTATGTGGTACGTAAAGCTGACTTATGTACATGTATAAGTATATATTTTTGTCGATACTGACACCAAGAAGTATCACATTTACATTTCTTCAAGAAACCTCTCAATTTACATCACCCTCTGATTTCAAGTTCAAGTTTAAAGTTCAATATTATTTTGGGATAAATCTATGGGGGTTTATGATTGGTTGATTGCAGGTGATTGCAGGTGAATTTATCATTTAACATTTCTCTCTGTGTTCTGATCGGTTAATTTATAGGTAAGTGCATCACATAAATTATCTTAACTAATGTATAAAGTCTCTGTGTTGTGATTGGTTGATTTGCAAGTGAGTGCATCACATGACAAGTCTCTATGTCTGTGGGAGAAGTCGGAGGAACCATTAGTACTAGAAGGGAGAAAATGTGTGTTGTGATTGGTTGATTTGAGATACATTTTGCATCAATTAACAAATCTCTCTGTTGTGATTGGTTGATTTGTAGGTGAGTGCATCACATGACAAGTCTCTGCGTATGTGGGAGAAGTCGGAGGAGCCCCTGGTCCTGGAGGAGGAGCAGGAGATGGAGAGGGAGAAGAAGTTTGAGGAGACGCTAAGTCAGGAGGAGCAACCGGTAAGATTTGGGTCTCCTTAACCTGTTCATGGCCCGGTTGCAGAGAGAGATACAAACAATTTTAAGTTACAATTAATCGCAAGTCAGAAAATGTGCGCATTTCAACCAATCAGATTTGCGCATTTAGTCACATGATCTGACTTCCAATTAATTGCAACTTACAATTGATTGTATCTCTCTCTTTAACGGGGCCCATGTCTGATAGATTTTGTTATAACATGTATTCTTCATAGACCCAAGCCCAATTTTGTTTGTGACCAGTCCTGAATGGCTTATAATGTGTTCTCTAATAATCTTGTTTATTCGTATATAATATATATATTTTGTATAGGGCTTCAAGCCAGTGTTCAATCACTTTTAATTTAGAGCAGGCTGTGTAATGCAAATAATATAAATTGAGTATTCTAAATTAACCAAATACTTCTACTTTTTAAATCACTGAATATAAGTAATACAATCCTGAATGTGTTAATATCCCCACCCCCTCCCACCACAGAAACAAAAAAGGAGGGGGGGGGGGTAGAAATTAATGTCAAGCTGTGTTGTTTTTGCCTACATATTAAAGTTAAAGTTAACAGATGCTCCTTCACATAATTATCTGAACATTGCATATTTAATATGTTTTTCTATGAAATTTCCTATGTACCCTTTAGATGTATTCCTATGTTCACTACTAGATTTTGCAATCCCCCATTTAGAGCTAATAAATACAGGACCAACCAGGTTCCCCGTAGGCAATTAGTGTCTAATATCTTAGAACTTCCAGAAAAATTCAAGAACTTTAAACATTTCCTCCCAAGTGTAAATCTTCACAATTGTACCATTTCCTTTTATCACTAAAGATTGCGGGGGAAGCAACGGGCGGAGAGGTCTCCCTTCCAGAGAAGAGGACCATGGAGACCATGAGGGGGGCGGAGAGGTTGATGGAGGCACTCAATCTATACCAGGAGGAGACGGCCAAGATGGAGGATCACAAGCAGAGTTGTAAAACCGCTGGGAAAGAGGTATGAGGAATAATTCCTAATGATCAGAAGCAATATTCTAAACTTTTGATCACAATACAAATGTTTACCTCCAAACTTTTCGGCTGTCATCTACAGCCTTCGTCAGCATTGTGACCCCACTTGACCTTCGTGATATAACGATTGATCATTAGGTAGACATTCGGTAGCTTGTATCGCCCCCCTGTCTCGGTTCAGTGAAGGTTGCTTCTTATCAAATACCAATACAGATGAACTGTCATACTAATTCCTAATGATGATTTGAATCAGCAATGTAATGGTGGAGACAGTGGCGTACCCAGGATATTTTCGAGGAGGGGGGGGGGGTGATTTGTTCAGTGATTTATTCCTGCAATATATTTCTTGTAAATTTGGCCAAAGTACCCAACTCATTTATTTGTCCATATGAGATATTGTTTGTACTGTGATGTGATTATGAATATGTTTTTTTGTATATTTATGTTCTATTCTCAACAAAATATTGACAAATATATATATTTTTTTCCTTTATATTGCAGCTTCCTCTCCCAGACAAGCATCCAGTACTCATGGCCTTTGGCAATGTTACAGTAAGTTTGTATTTGTTTGTGTCTTAAAGTAAAGATGATGTGGAGCAGTTTTAATAAACATCTACTTTTGTATTTAAATACAATTTCCCCAAATCACTCCAATGTGTCTAATATGGGAAAGCATCCAGAGAAAACAGTTCAGCAAATTCCTTTTTTAGGTTTATAATAATTATAAAGAAATCTACTGTAGGATGTAAATTTAAACTTATCTGCCACTATCCAATACATTTGTATATCATGAACTGCTTTTTATAAAGACTTATGAGGGCAACAAAATATACCACCTACAAAACATGCATTAATCATCTTTACAACCATTAGATAATATTTTCTTTGTCAATTCATAATACTTTCAGCCACTGAAGTATGTTGGTGATGTTATCAAGAAGATAAAATCAAGGTAAGTGCTGCTTGTATATTGGTGTTCTGTTTTTTTGTTTGAGTTCCAACTTGCTAAAATGCCTTGGGATATGCAATGTGTATGGATATTATCTTGCATAATCATTCTTATTTTAAAGTGTGATTATATTTTGAAGTCATAGCACGACGTTAATGTACAATGAAAGCATTTCATATTTCTATGTACTGGTTCTTACCTAAACTGTGTTCTTCAACTCCACCTCACCTCGCGGTTTTTGGAAGAGAGTATATTACTTTTTCCCCTGTTCTCTGTTCTACAGCTTCTGTCAATACCTGAGACACTGGTTCAACATTCTGAGAGATGGAGCTCTCTTGTTGGTTTATCTTGTACTTATAAAAGTAATCATTTGTTATTTCCTTTTCTCCAGTGAATTGGAAGAGAGTCTACTAGTGCTACCCCTGGACTTTGTTCTACAGCTTCTACCAATCCTGGAGACGTTGATACAATCTTCCTGGGAGGTGGAGCTCGCTTGTAGATGTCTCCTGTTCCTGCTGAGGATACACCATGGCCAGATAACGTCCAATCAGCTCCTTCTGCCCATGATAGACAGATTGAGAAAGACCACGCTTGAGAGGACACATAAACTTAGGGTAAGCAGGGGATATTTTGTGCATATGTGTATACGGTACTCAAAACAAAATTACAAATGGTCAGGATGTCCTTTATGGTCCAATTTAAAGGGTCTTAGTAACATTGTCCAAATCCTCAAAATAAAATTTTGATTCTAGCGGTTCCCTCATACCTTGTTGGATTCGTATTAACAAACAAATCATGAGACCGGTTTCGGTTTTTCAAATTTCCCTTTCGTTACAAAGATAATGTACGATCGAAGTATTCAGATAAGAAAAACTCCGGGCGAGTTTTTCTTCTGTGTACAAAGTGAGTGCAGTGAGTTAGTGAATATCACTTTGTATTTTCACTCATTACTTGGCCATGCAATGTCCATTTGACTTGAAATGTTCACACAATACCCTGAGAACATATGAGATAACAAAAATATAAATTGCATCAACCCTTCATCACTTTTTGCACATGTCAACAAAGTTACTAGATCCCTTTAATGTTTATTAGCACTATTGGTTCCTTGAAATTTATACCGGTAATACCAAATGGTCAAACAATGAAGATGTTGCCCTTTTACCCAGCTGTATAGTGTAGAAATGGTATCGTTAAGCACAAATCAAAAACTGGTAGCTTTCACTTACAAATCAATATTGAAGTTCTGGTCATTAATCTAGCATAACAGTATTCATCTATGTTCTTCTCGTTTTATCTTAGACATTTTGTTCCTTCATGTTGATTTTTAGTAAAAATCTTGAGATGATTGTTAAAAAACATTAGTAGGAAGAAATACCCTTAAGAAACTTTTTTAGAAGAAAGATCTTACATTTAGTTGCTTATGCTTAATTGCTTATAAATGTTTTTCACATTTTGATTGGCACTTGCAGGACACCATAGGATTCAACATGGCTGCCCTGACCTTCATGAAGGACAAGGTTGAAGCGCAGTCTGAAGTGCAGCTGTTTGCGGATGCCACGGCCAACTTCCAGACCAAGAAGAAGAAGCAGAAAAAGAGAATGCAAAGAGCTATACTAAAGCTCTGATAATAAGATCACAGGACTTTTAGCTCAATATATAGTTAAAGGGCAATGAAACCCAAGCAAAATGTTGCTCTCATAGTCTTGAAGAGATTAAGAAGAATAATCTCTGAAAGTTAGAGCATAATCGGGTAAGAAACAAGAAAACTACGGCTCTATGAAGATGTCCATTTATTCCTATGGGGAACTCAAATTGGCAACGCACTCTGATAAGTGTGTGGACAACTCCCCATATGTTTTGTACACAAATGTTCCCATTTTTACAGTTTTCTTCATAATCACATTTTTCCATTCCCCGAACTCATGATATGTCATGTATAAAAGCATTCTACAAAACATATGTTGAACGAAGAGTAAACATAAATTTTGAGAAAATTGAACAAAACTGAAATTTGTCCACAACTTTGCCAGAGTGCGTTGCCAATTTGAGTCACTCGAAGAAATACATGGCTCTTTTCAAACAGCCATAGTTTTCTTATTTCTTGACCGATTGTGCTCCAATTTTCAGAGACTATTCATTATATTTAGTGTCTTATAATGCATACAACAATTTGTCTGGATTTCATTGTCCTTTAATATTACTGAGATAATATTTGGCTGATTGTCCGCTTGGCTCAGTACAATCATGTGCAGCTGTTTGCGGATGCCACAACAAACTTCCAGACCAAGTAGAAGAAATAGAATAAGATAATTTAAAGGGCAATACTAAAGCTCTGATAATAAGAACAAAATCACAGGACATTTATCTCAAGATATTTGATATTATTGCCAAGACAATATTTGGCAAATTGTCCGCTTGGCTCAGTACAATCATGTGCAGTTGTTTGCGGATGCCACAACTAACTTCAAGACCAAGTAGAAATAGAATAAGAGAATGCAAAAACATGATTGAAGCCCTGATTAAAAGCGAAACAAATTTAAGCTCAAGAAATGTATTCTTTTTAATATTGCCAAGTCTTCCAATATGACACAGAACTTTTAACCAAGAAGGAGAAAAGGAAATATGAACGATTTTGTAAAAATGATCACAGGACTTCTAGCTCAATGTATGAGTTGTTGATATTCCCAAGAGAATATTACCTGCATTGTTTGGTTGGCCTAGTACAAATAGCAAATGTCTGCAAGCGCCATTGCAAACTTCCAAGCTAAAAAGGGAAAAGCAGAATACAATTGAAAGAGCAATATTGATTTTCTGATAATAAAACATTACTGGGGGGTGTTTCACAAAGATCCTAAGTAGAACTTAACTCTAAGTTGGACTTATCTATTATGGAAAGCCATGTGTAGCCTTAGAATAAAATATATTAAAAACCAAGAATGCAAGTGTTTTAGACTGTCATACATTTTACATTAAAAACATGGAATCTCCTTGATAATAGAAAATATTAATGATTTAAATCAACATTTTATGCCTTTGAAAAGGGACTTTTAAAACAATTTTAAAAAGAAACTAGTGGCTTTCCATAGTTTTTAAGTGCAACTTAGAGATAAGTTCAACTTAGGATCTTTGTGAAACCCCCAGGACTTAAAGTTTAAGAATGTATTTCTTATTACACCCATGATTGTCTGCCGAGGTCATGGGGAACTAGAGTAATCTGGATTAAACATTGCAAAATCATGATTAGACCACATATATCAAAGTGGGTTTTGCTGATCCCAAGAAGCTTTTTATAATATAAATAGAATATATAGCTCCCTTTTTGATGCATTGATATCTGGGGATCACGCCACACTTGTCTCCCATGTACCTTTTCAATACTTCCCACTATGAGGAGTGGTGTAAGTAGCAAAACTATGGGGGGGGGGGGGGGGCTGGCTAACGAGTGACATTTTGGGAATTCAAAATCAGTAAAACGGGTATTTTAGAGCATTGAAACTCATTTGCCAAAATTTGCTCCTTTTATGAAAAAACAGTGCCATTTTACCAAATTTGAATTTTATAGGGGGGGGGGGGGGTGTTTCACTGAAGCACTCCTGTCTGTATGCCAGCGCTTCCCCACATGTATTCTCATCTGAAGGTACGGTTTGTCAGAAAGTAGATTGCATGCCAGTTATGGTATGGATTATCCTTGAGTGACAAGTTAATCCCTTGTTAATCCCTTGCTTATCCCTTCTTTCTCCTCAGGGGAAATAAAATACAGTTGTGCATTCAGCTTGTTCTACTTGTAAAATGTGTGATCTAGTTCTTCTCTGACTCCAATTAAAGGGGACCACCAGGCAAAGAACAACATATTATTATATGTTTTGGTACCGTTTTGTGATATCAAATAGATACGCAACATTTTGCAAATGGTTGTGCAATTCATAAACAAAGCAATTAATTTCCACCACTTACGGAACCACTGCTATTTCCTGGTTCCATACAGGCCAACCATTTGCGAGTGCGCCAATGCTATTCACGCGCACGTTTGTAAACAATAGATTCCCGGGCGATTCGTTCGCACAGCACACATTGCATTTCACCGCACACATAGCAGTCTGCGTAATTCAGACCGCATGAACGCATGCTTTAGAATGGTGATGCGTTTCCAATTTTTTTTCTTCTTTTTCTGGAAACATATTTTTGTGAACTTGTTGATGGAATGGAATACTAAAGATGTTACCTTTCTTTAGTAAGAATATTATTTTTGGGTGGTGGTACCCTTTAAGATTTTTTTCAAATTCAAGAGAAACAAAGATACTCTGATTCTGACACTTCTTGTCTTCATTTAATCCTTATTAGAGTTATCATTATAAATGTAACAATTGCCAGCAGCTACATGTATGTTCTATTTAATAATGCAAGACATATTTTTAGAAAATAAATTTGAAGATTGGAAAGTGAGAAAACTATTTTTACTTTATTTGAATATTGCTCAACTTAAATCCATTTTCAAATCCGTTTTGTCCATTGTTACTATTATTTGTTTGTCCCCTCAAATATCTGCGTTCCAATTTCATTCCTCATTTAATGAGATTAAGTTGAACTCGGACTACCAGAACTTCTAAACCTATCTATAATCATGGCAACAAATTCTAGTTGTGATATGGCACCCTCTAGCCATTTGAATTAAGAGTTGATTAAAATTGACGGATGTAATCTCATTTAAAGGTGATGTGAGATATTGCACATCGACCATGCCCTTGTGCAGCCATGTGGTTGATCTGATACTGTACTCTGTTCGCTGTACGCTGTTATAACAGTCTTTTGGGGTCTACAGAACTACGGAGGATGACTATTGCTCCAAATCCTCAAATGCCTAATTGTAGCTAATTATATACTACCTTCCTAGGACAAATAATGTTTTTCTGTGAAATCTGTTTCATGTTGTGACGCTTAAAATACCAATCCATTACACACACATACACGCTTGCACACAGGCCAAAATCACACATACGCACACACACACACACACACACACACACACACACACACTCACACACCATCACATGCAATACACCATCCAGCCACACTCAAGCCATATAAAGGACAAACTGTCACAAATGTACCAACTCTTGAAAGGACGAAGAACAATGCTATTGATCTCGGTGCGACAAAATGTATAAAGAGCTCTTTTTCATTTATTGCATAATAAAATCCAAATATGTAAATTCAAGTATATATACAACATCTTTTTTTTTTCAGATTAAAATTCAAGGGGAACATCTTGAAAAAATGTACTGTACAGCAATGATTTATACATGTGTACATGTTTGCCGTGTGTTTGTGCGTTGTCCTATGCTATCTAACATTGAAAATGATTATACAGTGAAACCTCTTTATAACGAGCTCCGTTATGAAAGCTTGCTAAAATAGTGAGGTAATATCACAGGTCCAGGTTCTCTGTATTTTATTGTTGTTAAGCCATTGGTCTATTGAATTTACCTAGTTATATTATAACTAGGTAAATTCATTGGACCAAAGGAGCTCATTATAATGAGGTTTCACTGTACTATACGTTATGCAGTCAGTCTTGCCAAGTCAAAATCTTAGGCTAGAAATCACATTGGTGGTTTAAACGTAGTTACATAGAACCATCAAGATTTTGAACTATACTTATAGTAGCTTAGTGTAAGGTTTGACCTTGGCCTCCATTGCAGAAATAGATGCAATCGATTATATAGCTGGAATTAATTGCAAGTCAGAAATTTTTCGCATTTCTACCAATCAGATTTGGAACATTTAGCCACATGATGATTTAATTGCAACTTTACAATCGATTGAATCTCTTTCTGCAACGGGACCCAGTAGGGTGTTTCACTTTTTAGCATCGATTTTAAGTAATAAACGTCCTATTAAATCAATACTAAAGTCCACTTTACTATTAAGTTTTAGTGAAGCACCCCCAGGGCTCCTTTACTTTGTTGTTGATGTTTTGTATCTATACAAGTTTAAATTTGTCAAAGTGTAAGCCTGTTCTGCAGTTACCATGGATTTGACTTGCACAAGCTTGACTGCATATTATAAAAAAAAAAATTATGACGTTTCATTATCAATACATATGTCAATAGAAAAAAATGAGTGTTTAAGTGAACACCCATTGTACAAACGCAATAATCAAAACACCAATATGTTAAAAAAGTACCACAATATATTGCATTTTTTGTGCACCCTTTGTTTTGACATTTGGGTAACAGTGTGTAGGAAAATAAATCTATGCCCTCTACTTTTCTATCATAATACAATCAGCGAAACAAAATTAAACCTTATTGAAGAGATACTGAGAGATTCCTAAAAGACAATTATTTTAATGCAGTACATGGATTAAAACATATTAGTAATAATTAATAAATGTTTAATGCATTTATAAAAAATGATATTACATTCAAAACAATACTGTAATCTTGCATCGCATGTACGCATTTTTACAATCATAGATTTGGGCCGAGAAGTTTGGAACTAGCTGGAGCCAAAACACCAAGGTAATGATTTTGATAA
>JBAMJV010005407.1:175000-183810 GCA_037951105.1 Echinarachnius parma
CCAGTAGACTATATCATTCTCCATCATTCGCCTCTATTTGCATATTTGTTAGTCATATTAAACCAGCAAAAACAATTCAAAAATGCAGTCAAATACCCTGATATTTCGTGAAAAACGTACAAAATATGCATCAGGTATAAAAACATCGATATACTTACTTACTTAGTGTGTCTACAATTTAAGTACAATCTTTTGGCAAGCACTCGTAACCCTGCATTTTGAATTTCAAATAAAAGCAGGGTATGCAGCTCATGTAGGCATATCGACGCTTTGCAGCTGAGTCTGAAAATCCTCTTTGCATACAAAATGCTGAATCCAAAAGCTTACATACTAGAAATGTTAATATTCTTTTTTAATATATAAAATCTTTATTATGAAAAAGACAATACAACTAAACGTCCGACGACTTGATGCTAGATAGAACTCCGAGAAGTTCGTTTGGTATCGTGACAATGTGATCACCGTCTGTCCATCGCGGTGGGTCATTGTTGTCGTTGTTGTTTCTCTCGTTAGCCTTGGGTTCTGGCGATTCCTGGGACGCCCCTAACGTCCTTTCATCGAAGCGCACATTCTTCTTGGCGCTTTCATCGCGCGTCGTGGCACGTTGTTCTCCGTCTGAATCGGTGCCACTTTGCGCGTGGTCCAGTTCTGTCTCGGCGTGAGGGCCACTCGCCTGATCTAACGCGGACGATTCGTCCTTCGTAGGATTATTGAGCACTTGTAAAAGGTCGGGGTAGATTTGGCTTCCAGAGGCACCCTCTTGCTCCTGTTTCTCCACCCCTTCGACTCGCGAGTTGCTTGCCGAGCTCGAGGCTGAAGGGGTGCTTTGTACCTCGCGACCCTTTTTATTGATTGTCTCGTCGCTGAAAGAGCGGCGCACTCTCAGCGGAAGTACGTGTGCCTGAGGTTTGGAGTCGCCACTCGGTATACTGGTGTGGGGGAGAGAACCACGCGCCTGCCGACCAACTAGTTTATGCGTGTGCATGCACTCCCCGCACATACCTATTGCACCTTTCCGGTCCGCAGGCGGCGATGTCTTCTTCATTATTGACCTTTGACCTTTAGCGCAAGGGCCAGTTTCCTCTAGTTCTACATCTACCGTAGATCGCGGTCCTCCGCTGTCCCTCCCTAACTCCCTTCCCCCAGTCCGGGATGGTTTCAGACACCCCATTGCTCGTGATGCTTCCTCTGCTCGAGTGAGCCGATCCTCTAGCGTCTGTTCCATGCTGCTACCCCCCTCTGGGGACGGCTGGTGCCGATCAATGTCAGGTGTCCCTATGGGCGTGTTCGCGTACCGATACAGCGGCTGCTTGCGCTTCGCTAACAGTCTGTCCCGCTGTACGGCTTTCATGTTCTTCGTGTTGTTAGGCCGCTTGCGCCTTCTGAGCGCGGAGAATAGACCTCCCGAGGACTGTTTATCCCGGTTCCTGTCCCGTCCCTTGTCCCGAGACTGACTTTTGTTCTTCCGGTTCGATCTGATCTGGACCAGGTCTCTGTCTCCGAGAAGCTTTTCGCTGTAGATTCAAGTAAAAAAGAAGAGAGGAATATAAAAGGTTGATTCAGTGTATAATGTATCCAGTCAGAGTAAATGTATGTAATTACTACTTGTGTAAATGCGAAGTTGTCTTTGTAAAGTTGTGTAGGATGATTCGATCATAAAGTTCTTATGCGCTTACCTGATGACAAAACGTCGCCTTACTAATAAAACACAAGAAAGCTTTCCGGTTCCTCGATTCATGCTATACTATTCAAAGAATATATTCATATATGACACAATTTACATCACTCAAACATTATTTTAAGTTGCCAACCTATTATACAATTTGATACAGGTATGGCAATGAGTTTTTTCCCCAGGGGCGTCGATCCGTTTTTGATATTGGGGGGGCGAAATTTGAAATTTTTTCCAGAGTGACCACTGAGAGAGCTAAAAGCCCCACATTGGCATGCCCGGAAGTTTTATTATGCGCTCATTGAAAGTGTCTTGATGGCTCGAAGACCTGATTTGGGGGAGCACCCACATTTGGGGGCAATAATGAGGGTCCAGGGGGGCGGAGCCCTCGGAAGCTTTTAGATTTCAGACATTTGCAACTCCTATCATGGGTGTACAAATTGTATAAAATAGTGAACCTATATATACTCGTAACGTATTTTTAAAGGGCATAGAGAGGAAAAGATTGAGCCTTGCATGAGATGGATCCACGTGATCCTGTATACTATAGAGCCATCGAAATAGTCTAGGGCATTGGGCTCCCATGGAACTAAGCAAGGGCGTCAACAACTTCTCAAAACTGGAGGGGAGACATTGCGAGGAAGCGAAGCGACCGAGCGGGGGAGGGTGTGGGAGGGGGTGTCCCCCTCCCACAGTAGGGAGCTTTTGAATTTTTGGGCGTGAAATTGTGCGATTTGGTGCACACCTGAGACAGAAATTTCACGTAATATGAAGTATATAAGTATGGAACCAAACATACATAATGACAAAGGGAGGGGGACAATCTTCATCACTTTCAAATGTGGGGGGGACATGAAAATATTTCAATATGATTTGCGTTCAGCGCATGTGGACCGAATTGACTGAAAGATACATTTCAGATTATTTTGTTTTCTGTGACGGTGGGCTATCTATAGATGAGGGTTTAATTAACTTCGTTTGAGGTGTGCGTTTGAGAAATTACACTGCCCAACACATGTGAGTTCCCGTAACCAAAATGAAACTTGCAACATGAGAAACTGTATGCGCGCGAAGCGCGCGGCAAAAAGGAGATTTACAGTCGTTTCCAAACTAGAAAACGGCTATTTTGAAGATTAATTATTGATAAATGTGTCTTTCCCCTCTTTGGCATTATATCACTTGATTTTTTCTTCCTCATTTTTGGAATTATTGGGGGGGGCGAAATGATATGTTCGCCCCCCCCCCCCCAATATTTTCATTGGGGGGGCGACCGCCCCCCCTGCCCCCCCAGGATCGACGCCCCTGTTTTTCCCTATTAAGCAGAATGCTAAAAACGATTGCACAAACACCAGTCTGGGATGCCCATCCAATACAAATATATATTGGCCTAACGAGTGCGTCCTTGCGATGAAGATTGTGTATCTCGAAATACTTTGGAATACTAGTAGTAGGTTATTTGATTGTATTTGCCTATGGAAGTAATTGTGCTCAATGTAGACGTCATAATTACATTATGTGCGACGCGCATCGCATAGCAACCTTAATTTTGGGTTGGAATCATAAATAAGGCAAATTGCAAACATGATAATTATTCTGCATAATAATGTCTGAAGTATAATACAGCACGAACGTAACCCTTTTCTTTTTGGATCTCTGGATTATATATCGGAATATAACACGTACCCAGACCCAAAATATATAAAAGTAGGAAAAGTTTCTCTAAAATCTTTGTTGATATCATTTCAGCTGTTTTTTTTTTTGCATTCTCGATTACTGTGATATTATGTGCGTGTACATATGGGTCGGTTTGATGAGCGTTGTAACAACATGACATTTCCTGGCACGGTTGAAGAGATAGTTGAGTTTTGGTAAAGAGAGTACAGTTTTGGTCAAACTGAATTTTAGTAACCAAAACCTGCACAATTACATTACAAACTAATTGTTATAACTCCACCATGTTCGAAACAAATTAAAAATTACAACTGACTAAGTAAAAAAGTATGTTATTATTAAAAAAGAGCTGTAAAAACTCAAGAGGGCGCTCTCAAAAAACTAATTGGTTTCAACCATTTAAAATAACATATTATGCATGTGATGTTTTGTTGAAATTGTGATTAGATAGAGAGATAATCAACAACTATTTAAAAACCTCTTTTGTAAATGTAAAAGAGGAAGCATTTAACAAAATTTTGTTCATGGCTGGTTCAAAATTATAAAATAATTGTGGGGCCCCACAATTATTACAAATGGTTATGTTTATGGATATTTCATCCATTTTTGAACCGAAATAAAGTTTATTCTGTCATTAGAATTGTATGCTCTTTCAAATTTGACACTCAGTTTGTCATTATCTCACAACAAATTATTTTGTGCAGCGCCCTCTATACCAAAACTCAACTATCCCTTTAATTCACTTCTTCATCGATTTATTTGTGTACGAACACCATATTCCCGCCGTTATAGTGTGTAAAACTGGGGAGTGAACTTATTGTGTCTACCTACCTGCAACCGTCCATTGTACCGTTGCTACTGCTGTTACTCTTGCACGGTGCTAGCTCGCTGAAGCTGCCCACATGCATGCGGACAAGATTCGAGGTGGTCATCGAGCTTCGGCGGTTCCTCTCGGGCTTCAGAAGGATGATGAAGGTCTTCGGGAAAAATAAACAGGCGAGAGTAACGATGGCGCTGAGACTGACGGCAAAACAGACCACGATCTCCTTAAGTTCGCTCCCAAAGTAAAGAGGGATAAACGCGAGCCACACGACGCAGGTTGTGTACATTGTGAAGGCGATGTACTTGGCTTCGTTAAAGTTCTGGGGTAGATTGCGCGTCTTGAAGGCGTAAAGTGTGCATAGGGAAATGAGCAGCGCGTCGTACCCGAGTGGCGCGGCGAAACCGAAGGTGGTTGTGTTACAGATAAGGCTCACGCGTCGCATATCGGGATAGTGGAGCACAGCGGCCGGCCTTTCGAGCACGAGAGTGGTGATAATGATGGCAACTTCAATACTGATGACGCTGCAGGTCATAACGATCTGCGCGGTGCTGCTGAGGAATCGGGGCTTGCGCGTCAATATCTTCTTCTTGCTACCCGCTAATATGCGCGCCATGCGGTTGGTTCGCACCACAAGGCCCGCGTAGCAGATGCAGAAGCTGAGTCCTAGTCCGATTCGACGGAAGTAGCAGATTGTCGTGCACGGCTTCGCGATGTAGGGGAAGGTGTTGAGGAAGCAGAGGTAGATTCCAGACAGCAGGATGTAGCTGTTCTCGCGACTCGAAGCTTTGACGAGCGGAGTGTCATTGAAGCGGATGAAGGTGACTGTAACGAAGACGGTCATGAGGATACCGATGGAGGATAAGCACATTGCTGCTATGGCCTGCACCTCATGCCATTTCATGTATTCCGCCTCTATCTCGTAGCAACCTGGGTGAGTGAAGAAATAACGAGATAATAGGGAGATGAAATTAGTATCATTTTAAAGATTTGTTTTAACTATCGTCTTCTTGAGCATGTCGGGGTGGTAAAGCATCCGTAGTGAAATGTAACGTGTTGTATACTTGCAAATTACCTTGGAATGTTCAAATGTCTCATTTATCAGCAATTATTGCACTAACGGCGTACCATATTTTCCTCGATAACATGCATGCAGTCTATTGAACTTGTGTTTTACCTTGAATTATGTCACTTGCGGCGTGCCATACTTTTCCTCGATAATGTGTACTCCATAGAAATTAAACAGCCTCGGTATGAGAAATTGTGGTCTTTGATTCTTTATTCATTCTATTCTATACTTACTTCACTTTTAGTGAACGCATTTTGACAACAGGGTTGTCCTTGCTATCTAGAGACACATGCAAATAAGATCCAAATCGTGCCAACAGCAATATGTAGAGCTAATTCTGAAAGGCGCTAAATCCACCTTATCAACTTTGGAGAAAAGTAGCTTTCTTTGTCCAACTTTGTACACATGCCTATATAGGAATATGAAAATGGAACGAGCCATATTTTGATTTTGATTGTGTCATTTGTCTTCAAGGGACTGTCCCCCTTTTACAATTCGTCTGAACAGTTTCTAGTTGACGGATGGGGATGAATGTACACACACAAAAAAAAGATCGAACAGCCCTGTAAAGGTATAGTGAAGCCGACAGTTGTAAAGGTATGTCATAGAAAAAAATCTCAAAAATGAAGAATATGTAATTACATGTAGTCAGTTTAAGCGAGGTTTGGTTATTTTGTATAGTATTCGGTGATGCTATTTTTATTTGTGCGCGGGTCACGTAGCTATCGCGGGTCACGTAGGGGGTCACGCATAGCGTTGTGGTACTTCGTGGAATCCGTGTACGAACTTCCTCACTGGGTGAATACACGTGTAATGCATAATTAAACGCTACCCGTCGTTTTATTATTTTGAGGGCTATAACTCCACGAAAAAGAGATTTCAAGCTCTAATTTTTCAGGCATGCCGTTAAATGACATTTCCTTTCATATAAGACAATAACCTCGCAACTTTTGAAATTTGGCTTGCAAAAGAGGGAATGTCCCTTTAAAATCTGGATTTCTAGACATCTGATATCGTTAACTAAATTTTAATGGAAAGTGGATCTAGCGCCTTTTGGAACTAACCTCTTCATATTTCCAAGATGTATTCTAAGATAATATTTAATAGGGTCAGAGATACTTAATTAAACGAAAGGTGTAAAGGGAGATATTGCATTAACGTTGATTGATCAACTACTCGGATGTGAAAAGTGGGTTATGAAATGATAGTGAACATTGAGGTTTAATTGTTCTGTACGAATTATCACTATATAGGAACATTGTCCTTCTTCATCTTGTTCGTGTAGAGGCATTATTTTGCATGATATCTACACACAATGAGAAGTAGGCCATATTACTTTATCCATAAGACTAATTGTATAGCAATGCTATTACTTATTTTTTGTCGAATGTAAATATAATAAAACTGTTTTTCTACTGAAGGTCTTGTAATTCTATTGAAGTTAGTTATATGGAAACCATGCGTCTTGTTATGCTTAGTTGGCGTTCTTTCCTAGGATCAACTTATTATTTCAGTAGGCTAAAGACTAGGGCGTAAATAGAATACACAGCAATGCAGTATAGGGAGGGTGATCATATGCCCCTGTTATCTGCGAACAATATACAAACAAAGATAAACAATGTAAAGAAAAATATGACGTGTGAGCCCCATTTTGACGGTCCCCATTATATAGTAATCCCATGTTATGTGACACCAGTGGTGTAGCAACGGGGGGGGGGGGGGGGGGGGGCATGGAGCACAGGCCCCCAATAAAACACATAATGGAAGCATTCTTTAAAATAAAGATGATTCATAAAGTGTTTACAATTTCACAATTATCAACATTTTCACAATGATTCGCGTGCGCCCAGATCAGTTGGACCACGCTATATGCCACTGCGTTCGCCACTGGCTAGGGGAATACTGAACCTTCTCCAGTCGGTTCCATGGTTGATTCTTCATTATTCACCAGGCAAGAGATATATGTAAAGCTGTCTGCTCACATCAATATTTCAAGGCTCTACTGCATGGGATACCGTTTTTGTTTTAATGTAACATGGTAAGTTTTATGTTCTTATTAATAGCGTGGAAATACAATGTAAGCTATTTTATGAAAGTTTCTTATCTAGTAATACCTATTATTATAACACATACACGCCGGTATATAGCTCCGTATTAAAAATTAAAAAAAAAAGTATCTCGTATATAAAAGAGCTAGTAGTATAATTATTGAAATCCACAAAATTTACTTCTAACTCGAGCGGTTCCCATATACCTCATTGTATTCCTATTACCAATAGGAGCATGGAGCAGGTTTCGTTTTTTTCGAATTTCTCTTTTGTTAGAAGGATATGTAAGATTGAAGTGTTAGGGCTTATACTTATCTACGGGAGAATATAAACTGTGCACAAAGTCAATGCAATGCAATCGTATGTCTTATGTTAGAAAGTCCTTACTCATTCCTCCATAAGCAAAATAAGTGCGATCCGCCCTTTGGTTTTCTGCAAACTTGATTTCATTAATTGTGTTTCTCTATAACACGGTAACTCAGAAACAAGTTTATAAAACGTGAAATTGATGCCTTAGGTATGCTCCAGATTGCACAATTTCAAGCCCCAAAATGCAAAAGCTTCCTACCGTGGGAGGGGGGACACCCCCCCCCCCTCCCACACCCACCCCCCCAGGCGCGGATCTACGGGGGGGGGGGGGGGGGGGGGGGGGGTTAGGGGGTTTAAACCCCCCTTGGGCTGCCAAGTGAAAATGTAATGTGCATAGACAAACGCCATCATGGGTTTAAACCCCCCCCCCCTCCTTGGGCTGCCAAGTGAAAGTGTGATGTGCATAGAAAAACGCCATCATTGTGTCCAGACCCACACAGTATCCGTATCGTCATTGGGTCAACCCCCCCCCCCCCCCTTAGCAAAATAGCCCCCCAAAAATCGCCTCGCCGCTACGCGGCTCGTGGACGATGCTCCGCATCGTCATTGGGTCAAACCCCCCCCCCCCCTTAGCAAAATAGCCCCAAAAAAAATCGCTGCTATAAAGCAATGCTTATTTTTGTTTATATTTAGATTACAATAGCCCGCTTACTATAATTGTATAATGAAGTAAATTCGTAGACTTACCGCCAGTTGTTCGTTTGGCCACCACCCCTGCTCGCACGGCTCACACGTGTATTCGTTGAGCATGTATTCATTCTGTTGGCAGGGTACACAAGCCCAGCAGCACTCAACGTTATCACGAATGTTCTGCAAATATTAATAAAAAGTAAATGGAAAAGTTACATTATAATTGAAATATAAATATACCGTAGAACACCGTCGTCAAGCACCCCCCCCCCCCCCGCCCCCAAGCACCTATACTCATCATGCTTTTAGGTGACGTTTCCATGATATTCACCTCCATTATTATCCTCATGAATATTCCTCACCATTATTTGCATTCTTGATTAACGTTTCCCTTTTGTACAGAGAGCGGGCGCTCTTTAAAAGATGCGTAAAGGTGCTTGGGGGGTGCTTGACGATGGTGTTCTACGGTATATTGTTATTATCTTGTACAATGACCTGAGAAACATTCATGTAGGTTCGTGTAAGACCACA
>JBAMJV010005408.1:0-35000 GCA_037951105.1 Echinarachnius parma
GTTTCTGAACCGATTTTGATCTAATAAAGTTTATTCTGTCATTAAAATTGTATGTTCTTTCAAATTTGACAGTCAGTTTTTCATTATCTCACAAAAAAATATCGAGCATGATTGACCCTGGTTGAGTTATATCTATTAGTTTTTAATGATATCATACAAGTTTGACACTAAAATTCAGTTTGACCAGAACTGTACTATCCCTTTAAACCAAACCAAAACATAGTATATCATTATTAAAGCGTTGATGTGATGAAAAGAAAGCAATTCTGAAGTATCTTACACGAGCATGTGAAGGAGAAGCTAACTAGATATACTTGACCGCAAGTCAACTGTTGCCATAATTTATATCGACGTAACAGGAATGATTATCATATTTTGTGTGTTATGTTTGAATCGCTCTCTGATAATAATATGAAAATGTCCATAGCGCATGTAGCTACTATAAATATATACTCTATACTGCGCTTCCAAAGAGCTCCTAATTAATGAACGAAAAAAAATAAATACATGTAAACAAACACAATTATGAAAAGGCCTGAATAAACAAATACTACGACTGATTTAACTTTCCTCGACCTCAAAGTACGATGATAGGCTGTTCGACTATTTCGGGGCTACACACATAATTGCTCGATCTCCTATTTGTAGAATTGCCTTTTTTATGGGAACCTTTCATTAACAACTGCGGCGATCATTTGTATTCATTCATGTTATGTAAGCATCAGCAGGGGCTCAAAATCATTTACCGACATAGAATATATGTCTCGGATGATCGTTTTAATAAAATGAAGTGAACAAAAATGAAATTAATGTATGAAGATAGTAAAATAACCGAAAAACCAAATTTAAATAACTATTAAATAAAATATAACTTCTAAAAAATTAATAACCGTCCCCTTTTTTTGGTTAGAAATCCTGTTGCCAGCATGCTTATAAAACAATAATACTTCGTTTCGAGCCCACGCGACTTCTGGTTGATTTTGTCGTGCGCTATCACATATACCGTTATAGGAATACAGTTAATTATGATGTCAAATATTATGCTCGTTGAATTAAAAGCCATAAACTTTTGGTCGTAAATAAAATTCAGACTAACGCTCAATTCCCAACCCGTAAATTACATTGGCACGCGACATGATACTAGCAGTTAACGTGTTAAATAATGCTAGTATATAGATTACTACGGAAGTTAGTACTCGACATTGGTTGTATAAGGGTGTCAACAGGTTTTCAAAAGTGTGTGTGTGGGGGGGGGGGGGGGGGGGGGCATTGCGAGGGGGCGAAGCGACCGAGAGGGGGAGGGTGTTGGAAGGGGTATCCCCCTCCCACTGTAGGGAAATTTAAATTGTGTAATTTGGTGCATACTTGAGACAGACATTTTACTTGAATTGTAGTGCAAGCTATGTAATCAAACATAGTGTGATACATATGATTTTTATTTTTATTTATTTTATTTATTTGTATCATTATTATTATTTTTTTTTTTTGGGGGGGGGGGGGAGGCGACAATCCCTTCAATTTTCTACGACTACCCCCCCCCCCCCCCCCCCCCCCCCGCTTACAGGATTCTCAACCACTGGGTCTTGGTCTCGGTCTCGAAAATCGTGGACCGGACCTGGTCTCGGTCTGGAAAATGTTGAAGGTACATGGTCTCGGCTTCGAACATTTTCTACGACTACCCCCCCCCCCTTTAAAAAATCCTGGGTACGCACTGCGCCAATGTCATTGGATTTAATAGTATTTAGTACATTTATCTATCTACCAGGACTTGAAGGAGTAACATCAATAACAACAACAACAAAAACAACAACACCAATAGTAGCAAACACAACAGCACGATGTACTACATTATTACTTATACTCAGTTAAGTTGGTAATTCTACCTATACATGATAGCTTTTAGTAACACTTTACCGTTAGTCAGTGCGTCTTTACTTCATGTAAATTAAATTTCAACTTGATGAATATTTTTGTTGGCAGTCCATCGCAAATGCGACATCGTATATAGGCCTTGATAGCCAATTATATCATTATTAAGTATGCGCTTGCAAAGTTTAAAGTGAAACCAGTAAAGTGTCAATAACTCCACGAAAATCACTGAGCTTCCACATTTCTCTTCTACCGTGTTGTTTATAGCTTATCGTAAGAGAAGAATAAAATAGGGTTTGATTTTTTTAAATGCCCCTTTAGTATGACGATATCTATCATTGATATTCATTCAGCTCAAGTGCGTTAATGAACGGTCATAAACCTCATACACGTTATACAGTAATTCGTTGCAAAATGAAACTTTCACACATCTTTCACACATCATTCGGACATATCTTACAATGATTTTGGTATAGGATTGAAGTCTTAAATTTAATTTTGGGCAATATCTGACACTTTACAGGTGCACCTTTAAGATCAGTAGAGTACCAGTTATACGCAATAGTCAAGTAAAAAAGTAGGCCTATAAATATGCGTTCATTTAAGCAATCGAAAATATAGAAAACGAAACTTAGAGTTAAATTGAATATTAATCGCTTTGTCTCCTTGTAAGTTCAATTGTGTTCAAACATGTTCATAACTGACTAATACAATTTCCTTTTAAGGAAATGTAGTCACTCCTCGGCCATAATTTGAAAAGTGAAAGTGTCGTATCTTTTGAAAGCATGGGGCGCGTCTCTGGGGGGCTTTGGGGCACGTGACCCCCCCCCCCCCCCCCAAAAAAAAATAATAACAACAACAACAACAACAACAAAACAGTAAAAACATAGGCAGGGGAAATCCTTTATAATCCATGTTTAAAAACCATGACAAAATAAAGAAAGACACTCCGAATCAGACCGACCACGACACCGATTACGCTGATTACACTGG
Organism: Echinarachnius parma; assembly: GCA_037951105.1. NCBI lineage: Eukaryota > Metazoa > Echinodermata > Echinoidea > Clypeasteroida > Echinarachniidae > Echinarachnius > Echinarachnius parma. Next base: position 2,863 of record JBAMJV010005408.1, read on the forward strand.
CTACGCTACGACACAGATTTTACCGAAGGATGGATTGGCGTGTGCGTGCATGGGGTTCAGAAAGTTATGAAAATGAGGCTGTTATTCTGAAACTGATAGTTGTGAAACGGAAGGGGTGGGATGGGCGGCTATTATATTCAATGGCTCGCTTTTTTGTATTGCCCTCAAAATGTCATGCAGCGTGGGGGGAGGGGGGGGGGGGGGGGGGGAGGGGGGGGGAGGGGGGGGGGGGGGGCGCTGTTGTCTACGCAGCTTTCTCAGTTCGATGCGATATTAAGCAAATAATTACCGTTGGTGAAGGTGATGGGACAAACTATCACGTCCGAGGCGATCTGGATGTAGCTATCTTTCCGAAGCGAAGCTGAGGAAAGATAGCGTATACATTCAGATCGCCGAGGAAGTGATAGTTTGCCATCGCCTGAAACCAAAAGGTGATTATTTGCTTTATATTCCTCATCTTCTAGATCTTCTAGATCTAGTACTAGTCTACTGTTACTGTGTTACTAGGTTTGATCTACTTACCAATATGTTATTCCATGACAATTCCATAACAGTTCAACATGCAAATTCTTTTCACCCCTGTTCGCACAATTGGTCATAATGTCGATGAAATTGAAAACTTTACGTTGTAGTCCACAAGGAGAGTCCTGGACCTGGTCTATAGACTAGACTGTCTTGAATCGTGTTCATGCCGGTTTCACTGACAGGCCGTTTTACATTGGCTTTCCCCTCTTCCTTGAGTTTCCGAAGAACAGTTTTGAACACTCGACCAGGTTTCGCAAAGTTGGTATCCTTGATAATGTCTATGTCTCGTAAATTCAAAAAATGTCTCTGCAGACCACATACCTCAAAGCTTGTAGAGATTTCTTACTGTATGACTCACCATTTCGCGATTTCACACCAGCATACAATCTCCCCAACACTTGGTCTAGCGATTTCAAGTCCATGTCAGACAGTTTGTCAAAATGTATGATTCCCGCATCGCAATAATCTTGGAACACTTTCAGGCTGAACTTAAGTTGTCGCTTTGTATTTTTACTTTCACTCTCCAGTAAAACGTGTCCATTTCATCCTCATCCAAAAGCTAAAACCTTATGTTTGTGGCCGCCATTTTAGTAGAGTACACAGAACGAGCATGCAAACAGTGTACGGTATGTACGATACTACAACAGGGGCGTCGATCTGTTCGGAAAACACAATGCAATTGTTCACAAACAATGCTCGCCCCGGCCAATGCATTGTGTTTTCCGAACAGCTGATCGACGCCTCTGATGTACAGTGCATAGCGTATGCAGTGTACTACACGTATACCGTATGCACAACGAATACAATTAAATTTGTAATTCGCGCGCATAGAGTTATCGCGCCACTTATTGGTATTCAATTCAATGCAACCGCGGAGTGTAGATAGTACTTTTTATCTAGTGAGTGCAACGCACTTTCACCCAAGATATCTACAGAGTGTAACGATGGCGAAACTATATTTCATCACGTGATTAACTTTTGACCAATCGTAGAGCAAGATTCTTAGTATGTGGAATATAAATCGTTATAAGTATCGTCAATTAAAACTATAACGTTTGCTCACTAGAATTGGTTATCATTAGTTAAATATTTTGTTTATGTTTGTAATTAATTAATGGATCTTGCATTATTTAAATTGTGGTTTTTTGAGTGTGTGTGGAGAGAGATTCAGAGAGAAGGGGATAATTTTATGTAATAAAATCATTCCTGACGACGGATAGTCAACCTATTCACCTACCATCCACCCTCTCCTCGCAATACCAACAGTCCTTTCTAGGACTATCAACAGTCCTTTCTAGGACTAACAACTGTCCTTTTTAGGACTCTCCTAGAAAGAATACCAACACTCCTTTTTCAGGACTATCCCAACATCCTTTCTAGGACTAACAACAGTCCTTTCTAGGACTACCAATTGTCCTTTTTAGGACTCTCCTAGAAAGAATACCAACAGTCTTTTTCAGGACTATCCCAACAGTCCTTTATAGGATTACCAACAGTCCTTTCTAGGACTACTAACAGTTCTTTTTTTTTTTTTTTTTTTTTTTTTTTTTAGAACTCTCCTAGAAAGAATACCAACAGTTCTTTTCAGAACTACATCAACAGTCCTTTCTAGGACTACCATAGTCCTTTTCAGGGCTTACCAATCAATGCAACCGCGGAGTGTAGATAGTACTTTTTATCTAGTGAGTGCAACGCACTTTCACCCAAGATATCTACAGAGTGTAACGATGGGCGAAACTATATTTCATCACGTGATTAACTTTTGACCAATCGTAGAGCAAGATTCTTAGTATGTGGAATATAAATCGTTATAAGTATCGTCAATTAAAACTATAACGTTTGCTCACTAGAATTGGTTATCATTAGTTAAATATTTTGTTTATGTTTGTAATTAATTAATGGATCTTGCATTATTTAAATTGTGGTTTTTTGAGTGTGTGTGGAGAGAGATTCAGAGAGAAGGGGATAATTTTATGTAATAAAATCATTCCTGACGACGGATAGTCAACCTATTCACCTACCATCCACCCTCTCCTCGCAATACCAACAGTCCTTTCTAGGACTATCAACAGTCCTTTCTAGGACTAACAACTGTCCTTTTTAGGACTCTCCTAGAAAGAATACCAACACTCCTTTTTCAGGACTATCCCAACAGTCCTTTCTAGGACTAACAACAGTCCTTTCTAGGACTACCAATTGTCCTTTTTAGGACTCTCCTAGAAAGAATACCAACAGTCTTTTTCAGGACTATCCCAACAGTCCTTTATAGGATTACCAACAGTCCTTTCTAGGACTACTAACAGTTCTTTTTTTTTTTTTTTTTTTTTTTTTTTTAGAACTCTCCTAGAAAGAATACCAACAGTTCTTTTCAGAACTACAATTGTCCTTTTTAGGACTCTCCTAGAAAGAATACCAACAGTCTTTTTTCAGGACTATCCCAACAGTCCTTTATAGGATTACCAACAGTCCTTTCTAGGACTATCAACAGTCCTTTCTAGGACTACTAACAGTTCTTTTTTTTTTTTTAGAACTCTCCTAGAAAGAATACGAACTCTCCTAGAAAGAATACCAACAGTTCTTTTCAGAACTACACCAACAGTCCTTTCTAGGACTACCATAGTCCTTTTCAGGGCTTACCAATCCACCCATCTCACATGGTGTACCCGTAAACCACACGTATTATATACACCACCATGGAAACCGATACTTACAAGCAACATTTAGTCTCCTGACGACGGATAGTCAACCTATTCGAAACGTCGAGTCCCTCCTACCATCCACCCTCTCCTCGCAATACCAACAGTCCTTTCTAGGACTATCAACAGTCCTTTCTAGGACTATCAACAGTCCTTTCTTGGACTAACAACTGTCCTTTTTAGGACTCTCCTAGAAAGAATACCAACAGTCCTTTTTCAGGACTAACAACAGTCCTTTCTAGGACTACCAATTGTCCTTTTTAGGACTCTCCTAGAAAGAATACCAACAGTCTTTTTTCAGGACTATCCCAACAGTCCTTTATAGGATTACCAACAGTCCTTTCTAGGACTATCAACAGTCCTTTCTAGGACTACTAACAGTTCTTTTTTTTTTTTTTAGAACTCTCCTAGAAAGAATACCAACAGTTCTTTTCAGAACTACATCAACAGTCCTTTCTAGGACTACCATAGTCCTTTTCAGGGCTTACCAATCCACCCATCTCACATGGTGTACCCGTAAACCACACTCCTGACGACGGATAGTCAACCTATTCGAAACGTCGAGTCCCTCCTACCATCCACCCTCTCCTCGCAATACATACAGTCCTTTCTAGGACTATCAACAGTCCTTTCTAGGACTACCAACTGTCCTTTTTAGGACTCTCCTAGAAAGAATACCAACAGTCCTTTTCAGGACTATCCCAACAGTCCTTTCTAGGACTAACAACAGTCCTTTCTAGGACTACCAATTGTCCTTTTTAGGACTCTCCTAGAAAGAATACCAACAGTCTTTTTCAGGACTATCCCAACAGTCCTTTATAGGACTACCAACAGTCCTTTCTAGGACTATCAACAGTCCTTTCTAGGACTACCAACAGTTCTTTTTAGAACTCTCCTAGAAAGAATACCAACAGTTCTTTTCAGAACTACACCAACAGTCCTTTCTAGGACTACCATAGTCCTTTTCAGGGCTTACCAATCCACCCATCTCACATGGTGTACCCGTAAACCACACGTATTAAAATCATAATTCCATGCAATAAATTACAGTTACATTAATGTTTCGATTATAGCGCATGAATATGAATCAGCTTTTGATTATTAATTATTTGTACGTATACCAGATTGATTGACGTGTCACAGTGTATTTTGAACATGATGTTTGTAATCCCCCGATCCATACAAAAATTATTCTAACTAAATTTAGATTTGAATAACTCTATAGACTGGGCATTTTGTCGTACACGTCGTAGGAATATGTAGTAATTTGAACCGTCCGAGAAGATGCATATCTAAATTATATTAAAAAAATATCCAATGCTTACACAAATTATAAAAGGATACTTTGTTAATTTATCTCAATAGATATATAATATAATTGTAAAGCGCTTAGAGATGATTATCAATCGTGATAGGCGCTATATAAATCGAGGATGTTATTATTTTATTATTAATGTCATGATAGGTCCCTGATAATGTCTTCAGCTAAATATTACAAATAGCTGTGTCTACCATGACTACTAATTACAAAACCAACGATCCCTCTAAACCATGGGCATATACGCGCACATTTTTTCCAGGGGAGGCTAAGGTTTTTTCCCCGAATACCATCTTTCTCATTTTTACCTGACAAGCACAAAAAAGGTTATCACGATTTAACCGCCCGAAAAGGATATAATTTGTATGAATTTTCCCGAATATGACATGATTTTGTCCGAATACAACAGTCATGCTTTTGCCCGAATATGATATGAGTTTGCCAGAATACGATGGTATGATATTGCCCGAATATGACATGCTTTTGCCCAATTGTTGGGTGCATTTTTCCCGAATTTGGCAATTTTCACAACATAAGGAGGCTGCAGCCAACCAGCCCCCCCCCCCCCCCCCCCCCACACACACACATCCCGCCTCATACGCCTACATGCTCTAAACATTTCCAGACTAAATGATTTATTGGATTTTTAGTATGAAAGTTCATCTGTATTGGTATTTCATAAGATTTATTGGTTTATAATTTGCGTCAAATTGTCTCAGTCTGATCTTGAGCGTGAACATTATATTTTATTGGTTCGAAAGTGAAATCAAGTACTCTTGATTAATGTTTATTCGTATTTGAAGACTGTTTCTGCCACTCTTGTGGTGTTGAGTCATGGATTCTCATAGATTCGTTATCATGGTTATAATTATGCGCATTGCGGTTAGTGACCAGTATACTAATTGTATTTTATCATATTATTACACACTTATAGAAGATTCAAACTAATAATACGGAGGTATCGGGTTCGATTTCCGGCGAATTTCAATTTTCTTTTGCTAATTTAAAATTTTAAAATACTAATAGTTTACATTCAACCATGCCATTAATGATATAATTATTGCTAAGTTAAATATCGCGGCATTTGTTGTATGTAAATTAACAAAAAGAACATTTTTATTACAAAAGAACGGCCACCAATTTAAAATTATGATTATTTATATATTTTAGAGATTGACTTTCAAACTTATGAGCATGTAAGAAAAGTACTGAATTAAAACAAATTTACAAGAAATACAAAGTCCATATTTATGAGTGAATTTATAAATGCCTGGTAAAGCCTTCAAATTTGTCGACCTTATAATGCTTGCGCATGTCTTGCCGTTTGCCATAATTTATGTAATGTTATTTCCTCGATCATAACATTCAAGGTTCGTAAGATCACACGCCACAGTTATCCGGTTGAATATATTTTAAAGACAACAGCTATCCATACTAATGATTGAATAAGCCTCTGTGGAAAACAAAATAATACAACTTAAAATGCATTCCACCAAAAGTCACTGGATTTTATATCCTGAGACAATCTATCAGAAAATGAAAACGCATACGTATACTACTTATTGATCACGGGCATGGGCGTCGATACTTACGTAATACCTATTCATCAGGGGGGATGAATGAATAGATCATCCCCCCTGATGAATGGGTATCAATGACAGATCGACGCCCATGATCACGGGTATCCCAATCATGATAATCGTGATAATGATATAGACCTCTCAGATATAATCTTGACTACTGTGTATATAAAGTGGGAACTAAAGTGATTCAGTACAGTTAAAGGGGAACACCACGCAAATAGCACAGGGTTGTATGTCTTGGTACCGCTGTTTGATATTAAATAGATGTCCAACACTTTGCAAAGGGTTGATTCATCACCGAAACTCACGGAACCAACAGGGTCGATGGTTCCGTAAGCGCCAAACGTTTGAGAGTGCGTCAATTCTATATCAGCGTACGTTCGGAGACAATATAAGCACGGTAGATGTGTGCGTCTTAGACCATGAGATAGTCTTCTTCTGCAGACCCATGAACAATTACTATCATAATAGTATCGTGATGTTTTTTCAAATTATATAATTTGTCTGGAAACCAATTTTTCTGAACTTGTTGGTGGAATGGACTACTTAAAACTATCAAATTTCATTTATAAGAATATTATTTTGGGGTGCAGGTGGTTCATTTTAAGTTTCTTTATTCATATACCGGTATACCGCGCGTGCTTGCAGATCTTGAATTATTGTTTGTAGCAATCATTCATTTCAAACTCGAATAAAATCTCTTTAAACAAATTGTTCTGTAATACAGTTGAAGGAATATAATGTATTTCTAGTCATATAATGTGTGTGTCCCCTTTAATATATTTACAAGTACGAGGAAGTATTGGTATGCTATATTTGTATGATTATTTTATCAAAGTATATAATTATATCGGAAATGTCTAGATTGATTTTTTTTCTTTTTCCGGGTTTTCCCCAATCTGCCAATCATGATATTCTTGAAAATAACTTAATAATGTTAATTTTGCATGAATAGAAAAACATTGGAAATATATAATACATTAGTTTAAAATGTAATAAGTTCACACTTATTTAGAAGGAGGCACGAATTTCGTGTTATATTTGCTTTTGATCTCTTATAGAATTATGCCTATATACATCATAGATTAATTGCGTTTTAATTGATTTGTTAAAGTTTCGTTCTCTTTGCCTGTGCGTTCTTTTCGTTAAAGGCGTCAAACCAAACAAAGACAACCACTGGAGACACGCCTTCTTGGAGAATTCAAGTTTGAATTCGGCATAATTCTGACGTCATACGCGGCTCTATTGTGACGTCACGATGGACGAACCTTACGTCATACACGAGGGTCAACTGAGCATGAAGGGGCGTGTCCTCTTCTGCCCGACATGGCACCGGAAGTACGTCATGGTGCGGGCGGACACCCGTCAACTTGCGATATACAACAAAAAGGTATTAATATTGATCTTAATTATGTTCATTTAAAAAAAGTTACGTTTTATATTGAAAATATTAAATCTGAGTTCAGGAATTCGGAAGAAATATTTGGCATGAAACAGTTCATGAAGATCTTTATAAACTGTTTCATGACAATGAATACTCTTTAATATTCTTTGAATGTGTTTTGTAATTCTGATGAAATTGATGGGAAATGGAAGTGATGTGTTTTTTCATTGTAAAATAAGTTTTAATTAGAATTACATATTTAATTTACATTTCATGTGGATAGACTCGGATATCGGAACATGGTCAACTGTCGGAAGATCACTGAAACTATTTCCTCATTGACATTGACATAATATTCATAAAGTGAAGCTCCTGTGTGAGTTATGAGTTATAACTCTCATAATTATATTTTATCATTGTCATACTATTCATAAATCATTGGTAAAACATCACTTCAGAATCATGAAGACGACGTAATACTATGCACACGGGAAATGGTATCAGACCCGGAGACCCGGATTCGTAAATTCCATGAGGGCGGCGTTGATTTCACTTGCAGTTCAGAGCCGTATAGATAGATACGGCTCTGTTGCAGTATTACTTGTAGGACAAGCGCCATCTGATGTTGATTTATGGCGAGTTAACTCTATTGTCGTTGTAACATAAACATGTAACTCGATAATCTATTTCAGTTTCACAATAAACAGTAAATTATATTGACAATTTTGTTTGGCAAATCACTTTCTTGAGATGAATCGTCTACAACAAATGATATACATCTATCTATCTATCTATCTATTTATCTATCTATCTATCTATCTATCTATCTATCTATCTATCTATCTATCTATCTATCTATCTATCTATCAACATCAACATCAATATATATCTGATAGATAGACTATATTTCTATCTAATTTATTTAATCTAACCCCATTATTCGTCCGTCTTTATTTCTCAGTCTCCTCCCCTCTTTTTTCTATATATATTTCCCCCTCTTTGTCTGCCCGTCTCTTTTTATACTCTCCCTATATCCTTTTTATCCTCAACCCCCTCTCCCATTAACTCCTCTATCTCCCTCTACTCCTTTACCTGGTGCTCATCCCCACTCATTTCTCCCCTCCCCTCCCCCTCTCTATCGCCGCGTTCCTCTTCTTTTGCTTTTCTGATTCCCTCTTTGTTTTCCACTCTATCGCCCCCTCTCGATTGTTTTTTATCTTTTTAAAATATTTTATTCCTCCTCTTCTTTTAATTTTCTCTTTCCCCCTCTCCTCCTCCCCCTCCCCCCCCCCCCCTCATTAACACATCTGTATGTTGTTCTTTAATACCATTCAGTGCTATATGCGCATTTCACTCCTCCCCACCCATTTTCCCCTCCCCATCCCATTTTCCCCTCCCCCTCCCTAAGTACCCCTCCCCCTCGATCGCTTCTCTTCGTTTGATTTTCTCTTTCTCCCTCTCTCCCAAACACTCTATTTCCCCCTATATTCCTCATCTTCGTTCAATTGTCTCTATCCCCCATCTCTATCACACACTCTATTTCCCCCTATATCGCTCCTCTTCCTGTGCCTTTCTCCTTCTCTCCCCCTCTCTCTCACACACTCTATTTCCCCTTCATTCCTCCGCTTCGTTCAATTTTCTCTTTTCCTCTCTCTCCTCTCTCAATTTCTCTGTGTTTTCTCTCACCCTCGTTAACCCACCTGTATGTTGTACTTACATTCATTGCTAGAATTATGCGCATTTCACTCCTCCCTCTTCGTTTGCCTTTCTCTTTCTCTTTCTTTCCTACACACTCTATGTCTACTCTTCGTTGTATTTTCTCTTTCCATCTCTCTATCACACACTTTTTTTCCCCTGTGCTCTTCTTCGTTCAATTGTCTCTTTCCCTCCTCCTCTCTCTCACTCTCTCTCTTGGTTTATCTCTCCTCCTCCTCCCTCATTAACCCACCTGTATGTATGTTGCACTTCACATTCGGTGCTATGCGCATTTTTGGAGTGGCGCCACAAAGCACAATATTGAGGCGCCAAAACACATGCATACACAGTACATGCGTGTGTTTGCAACGTACGGTGCAGTATCAACATACATACATTGATAACCACTGGATGATGCGGCGACGCACGGGATCCGTTGCACGAAGAGTTTGTGGATGCTCATAATGAAGCGAATCTTCGCTTCGGAACCAATCACCATCGCGTGTTTTGCAGGGCTCGCGCTTGACTCGTTGACTCGCAACTCGTCGTGCAACTTGTACCCCGATGATCTAATCCGCTCTTGTTAATATTATGACTGTGTGGTTGCATCTCTATGAATCTCTGTGTCTCTATATTGTAGGTGTCTGCGAGCTCATCCAGAAAACGAGCGGAGTGCCTCATCATTCAGTTAAAGCAAGTGGTGGCGTGTAAGGCGGACGCGAAGGGGTCGAAGACTAGAGGATTCCTGCTACAAAAGAGCGCCAATGCGGGAGAAGGCCGAAAGGTAAGGACCGAGAAATATTATTCACATTGTTATTATGGTTATTACGAATAAAACAAAGAGTGATGCTGAAAAATGTTTAATATCTACTAAAAATCAATCGCGCCAGTGTAATACAATGAGCAGAGGCAGAAGACAGTCACCAATTATCATTATGACCATATTAAAATATCCATTTGTTGTTTGTTTTATGTCAATCTTTTCCATTTTGTTTTTTTTATCTCGCAAGAGGATCGACTTAATTGCCAAATTGCACCCCTTTATCTCCATGATGAGGCGGGATTCCCCCTTTAGCATCGTTAGCATGGTTAGGTAATGTCGTCTTTTCACCCCCCCCCCCTTTTTTTTTGTGTGTAAATCATCGATTAATACTATCGTCTCTTCATAATCGTAAGATGAGCCATTCGTAACCTATTTCAATCTGTCATTATGTTAGTAAATGACACCCCTTTATAGCACGTGCCCCCCCCCCCCCCCCCCATAATTTGACAAAGTTAATAACAAACATAACTGGAAAATAAAGAAGCGCTAGTCTGACCACACTACGACACTGAGCAAACATCTGTTTATTTTTTATATATATACAAACACTAATATTTTATAGAACAATACAAGGGGAGCATCACCGTAAAATTTAAGTTGAAAGTTGAAGATGCAGCGTTTTAGTTTTCTTGTCGCACTAGTAAACGGAGGTTTAGTGCAAAGACAAAGGGAGATACTTGGTGAATATGATTATAACCAGTACACAAAATATTCATGCATCTGTTTTTATCAAATGAATTATACAAATAGACACATGGATACATTTTTGTAGAACGGTATACATGGACAACATCACTATACAAACATTACACAATAGATGCATTGTGTTTTGTTTTTTAATCGCGCTAATAAAGCGCAGGTCCATCCAAAATCCAAAGTCAAGGGTAGATAGACTAGAGAATATCATTATATTATGCATAATCAACAGAATATACGGGCATATAATAAATAAAAATTGACAAAAGTATACGGGTACATTATTTTGTAGAACGATAAAATTATGAACAACATCGCCGTACAATGAATGTATGGGTGGATTGTATATAGATGCATTAGTTTTGTTTTGTCGTCGTATGAGTAAACGGAGGTCCGTACGCAGACAAGGCGAAACAATTTGGTGAATATGATTATGAAAAGTAAACAGAATATACAGGCATCTGTTTATAATATCTAATAAATACAAATATACGAATATGGGTAAATTATTTTGTATGGAAACGATACATGGACAATGTGACTTGGTACAGTGTATAGATTGTATAGATGAACTATTTTTTTCTCGCCATTCTTATTACAGTAATCGGAGGTCCATCAAAATTAAGAGGAGAGATAATTATTGGTGAATATATGATTATGAATAATACACAGAATATAACTGCATCTGGGTTTTTTTTTTTTCTAATAAAACATTATATGGGTGCATTGTTAGACCGAATACACTGGCATCTGTTTGTAAAACATATAACAAATTTGACTATTATTTTGTATAGAGCGATTTACTCGCACTACAGAATACTCTGAACAAATGTATATATAATTTTTGAAAATGCGTTGTTCTTGTTTTGTCGTCGCACTGCTATTACATTCAACGGAGGTTCCGTTTGTAGGGAAGCCGGGGAGTGAGATTGATGAATGAGACTAAAATGCACAAATTATTAAAAGGCATATGTTTATATCTAATAAATGATACAACCACGGGTACATTATTTCATAGAACGATTCGTGGCAACATAATTATGCACTATACAATGTATACACGTTTGAAAATGCATTATTTTTCATTTGTTTTCGTCACACTGCATGTTGAACGCGGGTCGGTTGGTAGATAAATGGAGAGAGATTACTAAATTATATAATGTCATGATTATTCAACAAAATACAGAGGCATCTATTTTGTATCTATTAAATGTACTGTACAAATATGGGAATATTACAAAGAACGAATCGCTGACATTGTAAACACTAAACACGATTGAAATGCATCATTTCTTCTTCTTTTTTTTTTTGCCGTCGCACTGCAGTAGTATAAACGAGGTTCGTCCGTATGAAAAGGGACGGGGATTGAATGAATATAATGTTATGATTATTCAACAAAATACACAGGCATCTGTTTTTAAACATTTAGAATAATACATACATGGATAATAATATATTCCATTTCCATTAGAACGATTCATTGGCAACATTCACTATAAAATGTATACACACGATTGAAAAAGCATTATTTTTGTTTTGCTTTCGCATGTCAGACTGTGTAGTAAACGGGGGTCCGTCATCGGGAGACAAGGGAATAGGGTTGGCGGGAGAGATAGAGAGGTGAATATTATGACGTTTTTCATCGAATCTAGCAATCGCCAGTAGCATCCTGTGCGCATTATAATTGCGTGCCTGCATTTGACATGTTTGGAAAGCTTTTCATCCAAGGCTTATCAGCACTGTCGCGAATGACGGTGTGCATGTGTGTGTGTGTGTGTGTGTGTGTGTGTGTGTTTGTTTTTGTTTGTTTGTTTTTGTGTGTGTCTCTCCCTGTGTGTGTGACCCTGTCTGTGTGTAGGCATGTGTGTGTGTGTGTGTGTGTGTGTGTGTGTATGTGTGTGTGTGTGTGTGTGTGTGTGTGTGTGTGTGTGTGTGTGTGTGTGCGTGTGTGTGTGTGTGTGTGTGTGTGTGTGTGTGTGTGTGCGTGCGTCTGCGTGTGCGTGTGCGCGTGTGTTTTAGTGTATATTTATTTTTACCATTCTCTCTCTTTCTATTTCTCTTCTCTTCCGTATAATGTCTGTGTGTATGTTTATGTTTTACACACTTCTTTTCTTTCTCTCCTCTGGAAATGAGTGTGTATGTCTGTGTTTGCGACTTTGTGTGCGTGTGTCCCTCTCTCTCTCCCTCTCTCTTAATAATGTATGTATTATAACACTTTATATAAATAGTATGTGTGTATATCCGTGCGTGTGTGCTTGTTTGTTCACAATAATGTGCTGCTCTCTCACCTCTCCCCATGTGTATGTACTGTACGTGTTAGCATGGTTGTGTGTTTGTGTGTTTGTGTGTTTGTGTATGTGTGTGTGTGTGTCTGTGTCTTGTTTATGTGTCATATCCATGTGACTTCGCTGTTCCAGTACCGTATGTGATTTCCACTCAGTATTGCGATGCATACATAATATTATGAGTCGGACATTCGTAGTATACTCGCAATCCTTTGTGCACAGACCAATTTTTGTGGAGTGCATTCCACTTGCATTCGGAATAAGTCAATTACGGATTTCCATAGCAACGCTTAGAGGCAAAATGATAATAAATTGAAAAGATTGCCGAGTTCGTTATCATTTCATGCAGTACAATGCATACAGCTCAGCATACTGAACATTGATTGTTTTATCATGTCTGAAAATAAACACACAATTCGTATTTGATGGGTCATAGTACGAATATCATCAACATATTATATAGATATTTTCGTATTGTTCATAAAAGGCAAACTCATACTGTAATACAATATGAGTTCCTTCTAAATGAACACGTGTACATAGCAACGGGAAAGACAATTATACCTAATTATACATTAATGTATGCATCTCTACATGAATATTTGTAGGTAGTGTATACTGGTATAAGGTTGGGTGTTTTTACGTTCTGTGTAATCATAGGCGTAGGATGTGGGGGGGGGGGGGGGCTATAGTTTTGAAAACGGCCATATTCGGGCAAAGGGAACATCAAATTCGGGTAAACCATGTCATATTCGGGCAAATCATGACATATTCGGGCAAACTCATGTCAATATTCGGGCAAACTCATGTCATTTTATGGCAATATAATGTCATTTTCAGGCAAAACCGTTTCAAAGCATTTCGGGCAATATCGTGTTATTTTCGGACTAAACCATCAAAATCATCATTTTTTCGGGGATCAAAGAAGAGTAATTTGAGGACCCTTTTTTCTTGTTTTGCTTGTCAGGTGTGTGTTGGATTGATTGCAGAATGTATCCGATGACCGGGGTAATAATATAACTGTAAAGCGCTTAGAGATGGTTATCAATCGTGATAGGCGCTATATAAACCGAGGATATTATTATTGTTATTATTTAAAAGGCGAGAGGGCTCATTATTCGGGCAAACGACTCGGGCCCCCTGAGAAAATGTGTCTCTATACGCCCATGGTTATATCTCTTACGAATCATCCATTATCAAAGGATGATTATGAAATAATAGTCATCATCATAATATGTATATATGATTATCCTGCCCTGTATGACTCGAAAAAAGGCATAATATATTAAATCCATTTTACGTTTTCCTAATTACTCTTCCGAAACACGTTTAGACTAGATCCCTTTAAGGGTATTACTTTAATACTCTTAAAGGGATAAACTGACGAATGGTTGATAAAGTGTGCATTTCTTTGATCTGATACCGTATGTCCACTGAAGTATGGGTAAAAATGCCATGGTGCATGTCATATACAGTATGACCGAGTAATGAGCGAAAATGCGAAGTGATATTCACTAACTCATCGTAGTGTCTTTGTACACAGTTAAAAGTCTCCCAAAATTTTAAATGTTAAAATCCAAACACTTCAATCATACATATCTTTATAACGAAAGAGAAATTTTGGAAAATCGAAACCTGTTCCATGCTTTAAATTGGTAATACGAATGCAACGAGGGGTGTGATAACCACTAGTCTAGATGAATTTATAGTGAATTGTGTGGACGTATACACAATGTTACTATATCCCTTTAATTCAAAGAGCAAAATTGACAGAAAAACGGACTGCTTCGCTCCGCAGGCATATTATGGAAATCAATTATTCGTAACGGCAAAATATTCCTGCTTATCATAATTTTAATCAAATAATTTCGACTTCGTGCATCAGAGTGGACAGTGGGTACTAATCAACATAGGAGTGCATTGTGAATCTAATTCCTACGGTATATCAAGTGCAGCGATGCGAAAGTGCATTAATCCCCCGCTGGGCTTAAAGGCAAAGTGCAATCATTATAACGTTCGCATAATGATATCGGTTCATATTTAAAGATACTATTGAGTTTTGGTTTAATGGATTTGAACCGAACCCATATAAAAATTTACATCCAATGAAATTGGTACAAAACAAATATACACTAAATACCTATGTAATTTGACTACCTAAAGGAAGCAAGAAAAGTGGTCACTGTGGTGACCTCTATGATTAGTTTCCATAACATAGTATACAGCAAACCCTCTGTATACAGTGACCATAAGGGAAAACAAATTATGGTAACTGTAATGTAGACAGGTTACAACTATAGAAAGGTTCCATATACCATTGTATTTCTTCGCAGATGTCACTTTTAGTCAGTGGTCACTGTGGACAGGTTGGCTGCTGCTATAGACAGGTAGCAACCCAGACGGATTTTATTGTTTAGCCAAATTATGATCTTCAAAGCGTAATGATAACATACTGAGTGCAATTAAACACAGGAATTCGGGGTCCCGAAGTGCACTGCCTATACATAGTCCCATACGATCACATCCATGTTTTTTGTTGGTGTTTTTAATACAAAATTCTGCTCCAAAATACCCCAAACTAGCCAATAAATGTGATGAAAACAATCAAACAAAGAACAAACGAAGAACATGTTGTCTACGAACGACATCGCAGTCACGTGACTGTCCATATAAAATGCGGCCAGTTTGATGGATGATTTCTCATGGGACTTGCCTTTCATAAAACAATATTTATATGATGGTTTCCTTCCCTTTTCAACGGCCATTAAGTAACATATCAGAGGCAGCAGTGGTGTAGCTATAAGGGGGTGGGAGAAACGGATGGCATGTGCCCCCAAATACATTTTTTTTTGTTAACAAGGGTAAAAGTCCGTGTTATAATAATATGAACAAAAACATAAAGTGCGACCTTGTAATTCACGTGCCCCGTAAATGAAAACTAACGGGTAAACATTCTTGTAAAAATTAAGAAATACATAGAGCATTGCCCAATAATTCACGTACCCCCCCCCCCCCCCCCCCCCCCCCCCACACACACACACACACAATTAGTCGGACCCGGCTACACCACTGAGGGGCGGATTATCTCGGCTAGACTCAGCTAGACTAGCTGATGGGGAAATTCCCTTTGGTGCGCCACCATTTTACCAGGAAACCCCGCCAGTGGGATGTCTTGCAAATTGCAATATTACTGTCAGGTCGAGTTTCCTCAACGGTTTAGTATATCACTACCTGCTTCAATTAAAACAATAGACACATTTATATTGAAGTGAAAGTAATGTTTGTCCCTGTTTTTTACTCATTCATGTTTGGTTTTAGGTCGTTAACAAGTTAGAGACATTTTCGACGTGTCATTAATTTCTGCTTGCTCCTATAACTGGAATTGTGTTGTGTCACTTTTGAAGTTCCGAACGTTACTTGTATAGGACCACTACTCTAAAAAAAAACAGGAGAATACTCAACTTTACTTTCCGTAGAGTACCGTCTTTAAATGCCTATTATGGAATTCGTTTTAGGGATTTGTAAACAATTGTTTTGTTATCGAACATGCTGATAATGTTGCAAGATGATTTTGTGTTTGTTTTTTTGCAACGATCAATTTTCTGAAATTATTTTGTAATCTATCGAAGTCCAGATAATAATTGAAGCTGATCGTTTTGGTTTAATGAGCTAATTTTTCTGAAATTATCACGTTATTTATCAAACCCTGGATAAAATTCAAAGCTGTTTTGATGATGTAATATTTTGTAATTATTTTGTTAATACAGAATCCAGATAATAATTAGATCTTTTCTCGTTTTAATGAGGTCAATTTAATTTTTTTTAAATCAAAATCCAGAAGATAATATTATGAAATAAATATACAAAGTTGATTTTGTTTTGTTTTACGATGCCAGCCATTTTTGTATTAAAAAAATATATATATTTTTTTGTCTGAATGCAGATAATATTTCGCTGTCGTAATCCGGAGGACAGACAGCTGTGGATTAACATCATCAATGACGTCATGAATGGAAAGATTGCCAGCAGATGTGCGGAGGTAAGCCAAAGACAAAATTTTAACCTTCAACAAAATTAAATCAACTGAACCTAATGTGTGTAAACAAAGGGCCCCGTTGCAGAAAGAGATACAATCGATTGTAAGTTGCGATTAATTATAGGTCAGATCATGTGTTTTAAATGCACAAATCTGATTGGCTGAAATGCGCACATTTGCTGACTTACAATTAATTGTAACTTACAATCGATTGTATCTCTTTCTGCAACGGGGCCAAGATGTTTCACAATGAAATAATAATAACACTAATAATATGACGTGTTCATATTATAATGCAAGCAAGCCTCTGTGCGCTTTATATAGAAGAAAAATATACAGAATAGTGTGGAACTAGGTAACATTTATAATTCAACCGAAAAATAAAGAACATTCCAGATATAAGTCTTAGGTAAAATATTATTATTCCAATGCTTCAGCCAAATTTGCTGATTTTGTTTCAAGTCTTGTTAAATAAAAAATATGTTCAAACTAAAACTTGCCTCAATTTTTAATGCAATTGATACATAAAGAAGTTAATGTTAAAAATAAAACATTTCGCATAACATTTTGTCAACGTTTTTCATTCAGTTTGACTGTATTTGTTTCATGAAATGCAGGATCTCGACAAAACATTCACAAGCAGTTAACTGTTTTATTCAGTTATTTCCATTTAATTGGATACATTTTCACACACAAAAAATCACAAACCACTAATAATAGTATATAATAAAAAAATAAAAAAAAACACTTATACCTAATCTGAACGCGTGGCTTAGAAAGGTGATTATAGTTATAATAAATATTAAAAACGTGTAAGTATATATTCCATAATATCTAATTGATAGCGTAGAATCTCATATCACAAGTAAGTCATTACAACATATCAAATAATATGATATTCCGAATGTTACAGTGTTTATTGTGTTTACTGTGAACACTGTTAAGCCCGGCGCAGACAGAGCCGACTCGACCCGATCCGACTGGTTTTCAGCCTGATTAACTCAGTATGCGTTGCCTCAGGACTCCGGTTTTGCCAGTTAAGAACAAATCGAAGGTTATTCGAGGCCAATTCAACATGTTGAATCGGCTCCGGCTTAGCGAAACTGACTTTAGCCTGACAGAAAACCAGTCGGATCGGATCGAGTCGGCTCTGTCTGCGCCGGGCTTTACGTGTAATGGAACTTCTTTTCCGATTTTGTAACTGGTTTGAACCGCATGGTTATTGTCAATTGAGACAACGCCTCGTCGTTGATCATGTTGATTGAAAACAAATATGAAAAGGGGAGAAATAGTTACAATTTCATCAAAACATTCTTGATTATGTAATAATGCAATTTGATGGCTTTCGTCAACAGTCACGTGGTTCGTATCCATGGTTACATAGTTCGTTTCCATGGTGACATGATTCATTAACACTGGAGTGTTACTTCCAGTAATACGATTACAATTGCATTTTCAATAATACCATGTTGACGAGAGTCTTGCGTGATTGTAATAACTATTATGTTGTTGCTTAGCTTGGTTTGGGATTTTCGATAACAATCAAATACAAATTATTCCCCTCCTCCATGATATCCCTTTATATCTCCCTTTCGTTTTTTAGATTTGTTCATTCTCCTGTACTGTCCTCTCTTTTCCCCTTCCAAAAATGTTCTCTCTAACTCCCCCCCCCCCCCCCCTGTTTTGCCTAGTTACTCTTCTCCCTCCGCTATTTCTCTACTTCTTTCCCCCTCTAAACCCCCTTTTCTCTTCCCATCCCCCTCCCCTTTCACATTCACTCTCTCCCCCTCTCCCCCTCCACCACTTCTCTCTTGCTCCCCCTCTGAACCCCCCCCCCCCCCCCTTCTCTCGCTATCACCCTCTCTCACTCTTTCTTCTTTTTTATTTCCTCCTCAGTTTGACGAGATAGTGGTTGCATCTGGTTCCTTGCGACACTATGGCAAGACCCGACCCAGGAATCCCGGAAGAAGACTACCGGGAAGGGTCAGGGGTCAGGTACGTGACTTCCTTTGCACTTTGCACTTTGCACTTTGAATTTATTTTTGTGGTTATCATCATTTGATTATTGTGTTTGGTTTTAGTTAATAACTTATTTATTTCAACTGATGTGTTGTGTTTATTACTTATATTGTTATGTTAATGATTGTGAATATCATTTAGTTTGTTTTATTTAATTACTTTGCATGTTCAACCCCTGCATTATTATGTTCGAGTTTTGTCCTCAGAATCAAGCTTTAATTTTGGTTTATACATGGTATATAAAATGTTTCTGGATTTGTCTTTCTTGATTGATTCTGGTTTTTATTACTTATTATTGTTTATCCATCATCTCAACCATAAACTAATTTTTACATAGAAAATGTTTTAATTGTATTCTATATCATTAACTGATTCATCATAGTATTATTATGTTCATAATATTGTCAAATCAGTGCTTTTAAATTGATAAACTTACATATTTTTTTCAAACCCTTTTACCATTTTGCATTTTCCCCCCTCAAAATAAAAATTGCATTATAATAACAAACCCTTTTCCGATAAGATTCTACTTCATTATCACATTTCACTTTTACATTCATACGGTTCAAATTGCAATTTATTTTTAGTTCATTCACGTTTTCTTGGCCTGAAATTCATTTTTGTTTGGCCCACATGCCGATAATAGTTTACTGAATCAGTGATATCACATGCATAATAATGTCTTCTTATACACATAGTAATGGTTAAAACGGGGTTAAAACAATTAGTCTATTGATTCAGGCTTCCGTTTGTGGGTTGGAGCTGAAAATTGCCTTCTTTGCAACCGCTAGGTCAGAAATATATGGCTTGCCTGACATTGTTTAGAACCGTTACCATGGCAATGAATTATAGCTGTGACATCACACTTCGGTACTCTATAGATACATTTCGTTTTCCCGGGCCTTTGGGTTCGTGCTAATCTTGAGATAACGTTCATTAACGGTATGTGGTGGTCCTGTCTTTGTGCATGGTTACTTTTTTTAGAGCGATGTCCATAGCGTGGGCGGCGACGATGCTGATTCCGGTGTTGGTGCGTCTTCCGAGCTCCTGGCGACTCACGCCACGGTAAGCAAAGATCACTGATCTATAGACACGGCTGGATCGGTGGTCATGGGCCAGGAAGTGAATTAGTCACTGGCCGAGTGAGCGAAAATGTCCCTCCCCCCTTGGAGTTTTGAAATGCGCCCATATTCGGGCAAATCATCTCATATTCGGGCAAATCCTTGTCATATTCGGGAGAAGTCATGTTTCGTTTGGGCAAAGTCATGATTTTTTTCTCGGGCAAAACCGTCTCAAATTCGGGCGAATTCGTGTTTTTTTCGAACTAAGCCAACCAAAACATATCATTTTCGAGCATCAAAAAGGCTTTTTTTTTTTTTTTTTTTTTTGCTTGTCAGGTGAAAATGCGGGAATGAATAACTTTCCGGGCAAAAGACCCCAGCCCCCTGAGAAAATTAAGCTCATGTAGAAATACAAGTGAATTGATGGTCGATCCAGTACAACTGATCAGCATAGGCGTACCCTGGGGGGGGGGGGGTTCAACCCCCCCTCTTTGACCCAAAAATTACTGTTTTTGGGGGGGGGTTTGAACCCCCCCCCCCCTTTTCGATTTTTCGATTTTCGATGGGCTCGGCCTCGAAAAATTGTGTACCGGACCTGGTCTCGGTCTCGAAAATGTTGAAGGTACTTGGTCTCGGCTTCAAATTTTTCGACGACTACCCCCCCCCCCCCCCCCCACCCCCCCTGAAGAAAAAAAAAACCTTTAAAAAATCCTGGGTACGCCACTGCTGATCAGTGTCCATGTTGACGACGATGACACCGTCATCCCCATTCAGCCTCGACGTCGTTGTTTGCCGAAGTCGTCTTTGAGCAGGGAAACTGTCCTGCAGTTGCATGACGGGGACGATTTCACTTTAACGAATATTATATTGTTGTCATTTTGCTCTTGTAGTGATAATATATGATTGATGGAGTCTAGACATTATAATTCAATTTGTATTTCATTGTGATAACCATTGATGATTAATGATTATATTATTTAGAGTGTAAATAATAATAACAATACCGATAGTTAACACAATTATTATATAATGGCATTATTATTTAGTAGAAGCATGGATTATACTAGGGGAGATCTGGTAGAAGAAGAAAGTCATAAAGTATAATATAATAATATATAGCAGTTTGTTTTCTTTATAGTATGAAGACTGTATTTAAATAATAATAAAAACATTTTTTAAACAAAAATATAACGTGCACATTAATATCGCCATTCGATGAAATCAATAATACCCTGTGTTTATCACATTTTATTTTATTTTCTCCAGTTGCATAAATGTGACGACATGGACGTCATCGAGGATGACGTCATCCAGCAGAGCCCTACGTCACAGGAAAGTGCGCTTCCTCCCTCCAGTCCTGCCAAAGGGTCACAGCCTGTGAGTCCTATCAAGGAACAACCCGTTAGTCCAGGAACCGGGAAGAGGCAACAGAGTCCAGCAGCCGATGGCGATAAGAAGCCGACGAAACGCTCGTCGCTTCCAAGACTCAAGAAGCAGAAGAAGTCATTGGATGGGACGGCGACGGACGACGGCAAAGCTGCCGCTGGGAAGAGCAAAAAGAGTTCCTCGTTTCTTAGCCGCCTCGGGGCACGCATAACGCGCTCGTTGAGTAGGGATGGCCACTCGTCGTCAGACGCGGCGCAGGTAGAAAAGAGAGGAGAGGAAAACGAGGAGGACGCGATGAAGTTTGAGGGAACGACGGAGGAACCGGTGAAAGAGGAGGGCGAGGACGTGAAGCCATCTGGTGATGATGGCGACACGATGGGAATTAAGGGCGAGTACAAGAGTGCCCGGGACACCAACTACGCCTTGTCGGTGGACACCAAGACCAAGCACGACAAGGTGATCATGGAGCTGTCCGCGATCACGCTCAACGCCAAGCTGGTCGCGCAGAAGGCGGAAGCCTTGAAGCAGGCGCGGCTGAAGTGTGATGACTCGGCGGAGACGAGCGGCGAGGAGTCGACGGGGTCGGGGTCAGTGACGGGATCGGGATCGGGAGGCGCCGGGCGTTCGCTCTCCCGCCGGGACTCGGAGAAGAACATCGAGCAGGCCGCGCACAACCTGCGCACGACGCTGCAGAACCTGAGCGAAGCTGAACTGCTGGAGCTGGAAAAGAGCGAGGTCGAGAAGCGGGAGGAGGAGGCGGCGGCGGCTGGTAAACTTGGTGACCAGGGTGATGACGACAGAGGCATAGATGTCGCAACCGTTGATATTGATCTGGACGGGGTCGTTGCCTCGCCAAGCTTAACGTCTTCCGAAAAGACAGACGCGGTTTCGAGTCCCAAGCGAGGCGAAAATGAAAACAAGAAAGAGACTACGGTAGCTGTGATCGAACAAACTGACAAACAATCGAATGATGATAACAGCAGTGTTCCAAAAGAGAAAGTCAAGGTTGAGCAAGACGTCAAGGTGGATAGTAAAAGTCAGGAGGAACAAGAAGGGAAGGAAAACGAAGCAACGAAGAATGATGAAACTGTCGACAACGATGAGACAAAGGGAAAAGACAAGAATGGAAAAGACTCGGCTAAAAAAGAAGTACATGAAACTGGTAACGATAAAGATGGCGATAAAGAAAGTCCAGACCATGTAGAGGGAGCAACGAAGAAGGTCCTCATAGAAAAGGAAGATGTCCAATCCACAGTAACAACTAACGGACTCCTAGCCGGCGGAGATAAAAAGGAGTAGATTTCGATTCCCTATAGTTGAGTCCGGCATCGAAGCCCTTTTAACGGACTTCGAATCAAGGGACTCAATCACGGACCCATGGCTCAATTATGAATGGGAAGATGGTACTTTATGGTGGCCTCGGCCTCAGAAAATTCAATGGTGGGCCTCACGTAATTGCCAACAACATACCATGGTAGATTAAGTGACATTGTCTTGTAGTGCTGCTCTTTTTAGCAATGTCATTGATTATTTGTTGTAATAATGTCATGATTTCGATTTTCAGGAATCATCAATCAAATTAAAGGCCGTTCCGATATAATGTCCGATGTCCGAAAGAGAAGAGGATGATTCAGAGAATACACATAATTGTTGGACTGTTATCACATGCATGAATCGTCACGCTTGTTTTTGTTCGTTAATATCTTATAATTGGTTGGTAACAATCGGCTGGCAGTACGTGTTTGTCAAGATGTCATTGGGCTTTCCTTATCACCAGCATTGAATGGGAAACATGCAATACAGTACTACAGAGTCTACGTAGGCGTACAAGAGAATTAGTGTGGACTCTTTTCTACAAACATTTAGACAAATCACTTGAAAGCACTTTTGGGGTTATGGTTTGTCGAGTCTTAACAGTTTTAACCTAATTTGGCCGGAGGTTCTTATAAATGTTTTGAAGAAGCGTGGAAAACCATGCACATATCGCAGTAAATAATATAGAAATGGAGTCTGCAAGAATATAGAAGAACGGTTGGTTGTCTCAAAAATTCGCGTAGAAATGCCCGCGAAAGTTCAACGCATGAACGTAATTAACTGACGTTTTATAATATTAGTAATTGTCAGTGCTTTTGTCTGTTCTAACAAGCAATCGTTGTAAATAATTATTATTCTGATATTTCATCACGTTTTGAAGTGATGACTGTGTTTCGATATTAGTGATAGTGATTCACCAAAAGTAAAACACTTATGGCTTATTGTCATTATTGCGATATCTCAACTCGTTTTTTTAAATGAAGTGCTTCGATGAATTTTGTATCAAGAAAATGTGATCGATAGTCATTATCGCGATGTATCAACTCGTTTTAAAATGATGTGCTTCGAAATTTTTGTGAATTTGTATCAAATAAATTGTCATTATTGCGATATCTCTTCTTCCATTATGTTTGCATTCAAAACAAACTAGTCATACCGGATGCGTAAACTTCGTCCATTTGTAAGTGTTCATATTTATATTCGGAACGTGAACCAAATTACTAGTAAATATCAAGACAGTATGGCCCGGATGCACAAAGGAGGTTTGTACAAGACATGGTCTACATCTATGGAGTGCCATTTGCAAACTGATGGAGAAAGAATGTAAACTCCTTATTTGTTATAACAGTGTTGATGGTACACATTTACTAAATGCACCAAATAAATGTTTGTCTTCTCAGATGGTGAAATTTGCTGGTTAGCAAGCACTAACAGTCATATCATTAGAAATTATAAACTTTTTTACTTGTATACGAGCAGCACTCCATAGATGTAGACCATGGTTTAAACCATGGTTTGTACAAACCTCCTTTGTGAATCCGGGCCATATGTCTTTGTGTTCCACTGGTTATCTTTGCACAAATTGTTCAGGAGGTGAATGAATAATAATAAATCATGTACTAGATTTATATAGCGCCTAATGTGATTGATAATCATCTCTCTAAGCGCTTTACAATTATATTATTATCTTGGTCATTGGATGCATACTGCAAACAATCCAGCACACAAAGTGCACGTTTTCCTCTCCCTGGGGAGCATTCCAGCCAGGCAACCTTGTAGTTGCACACAATGCTAAGGAACAACGTTCCATCCTTCCGGGTACCCATTCCTGGGTGGAGGGCAGCTAATGTGCATACATTTTCTTGCTGAAGGAAAACGCGATTAGCATACTCTGGGTACGAACTCGGGACCTCATGATTGGAAGGCACGCGCGCTCTACTAATCTTACCACACCACGTCCACCATAGACCCCCCCCCCCCCCCCCCCCCCCCCCCTCCTGAACAAGAGGTAACATACGCCAATCTTCTGTTCAGGCACAATTTACTACTAGGCTTTGGGATTAAAAATAACAGATCACTCACGACTCAATACCATACGATGAAAAAGATCATTTTTGTCTGTGTTTGTATTGACTTATATGGCCAATCACAATTACGAATAATATTAATCTTGCTAGTAGCATATGTATAGTGTAAGCATCTCACAGTGTAATAGTGTGTATAACAATTATATTGTCTTTAACCATCTCACCATGCACATAGCACCTAGATAAACATAACACGTAACTATGTTCTTTTGTATATGTCAGTTATAGACATAGATTTGATATAAACATATTTTATTAACAAATTCATCGTGCACCTTGCCATAAATGTAATCGAGTACAGTCTTTTTTTAATGTTATGTTTAATGTCACATTGTATTTTTATAACTTCTAGTATTATGTGTAATTATTAATTTTGATAACCTAACGTAATTATAAGATATACATTTCAAAAGTACGGCTTTTAAATCATTTTTGTTAAAGGGATAATTGAGTTTTGGAAGAGAGGGCGCTAGACTACTTATTTTGTTTGTGAGGTAATGAAAAACTGAGTATAAAATTTGAAAGAGCATAATATTTAAATAATAAAATCATCTTTGTTTGATCAAAATCGGTTCAGAGACGGCTGAAATATCCATAAATATAACAATTTGTAATAAAGCTGGGGCCCCAGGTTTATTAGAGAATTTTGAACCAGCCGTTAAAAATTCAAAAAAATGCTTCCTCTTTTCAAAAAGTAACAAAATAGGTATTTAAATAGTTGTTGGTTATTTCTCTATATAATCACTATTTCAACAAAGCATCACATGCACAATATTTTATTCAAAATGGTTAAAACCGATGAGTGTTTAGAGAGCGCCCTCTTACGTTTTAACGGCTCTTTTTTAATGATAACATGATCTTTACTACGTCATTTGTAATTTTGTGTCCTTTCTAGTTACAACTATTAGTTTGTAATGTAATGATGCAGGTTTTGGTTACTAAAATTCAGTTTCACCAAAACTGTACTCTCCTTACCAGAACTCAACTATACCTTTAAGTATGAAGTAAATCATGACATGATCATAAGGCATACGAAGGAAACCTATTATTGTCAGATAAACAGCGTATACCGTCTAATATAGTACACGATTGGAAACATTATGTTTGTTATAAAAATGTTTCGAAAAAACGCTTTCAAAACAACAAGGATGAGAGACACCATCCGTTAATATTTCACATTCGTTGGTCTATTCTCACGTCATAAGTGAGTATTTCGTAGCCTTACGAGTACTCTCTTTTTGACAAACGGTATGGTCACGTTGTAACATTATGTTGTGCCGATTTCTGAGTACAGTTAATTAGCTGTATGAAAAGAAAATGAATACTAAAACTCTTGTTATATAACCAGTCAGAGCTATAACACGTTATGAAGGGGTAGTTCTATCTTGAAAGTATAAATGTACTTTGTTTTGTTTATTTAAAGTATATGATTTCAATATAAATGTTTTTTTTATATAGCTTGATTGCAATATCACCTTTATTTATCAACTCATTTATTTATTTATATGTGTGTATTACCTATAATGATATGTTGCTATATCATGCCTTGAAAGTACTTGTATGATAGAGTAGTACTATACCTATACTATTGTCTTTGATTTATTATAAATATTGTATCTTCTTTTTTTCCCCCGTGATGTTATACGCTTGCTTAATATTGTTCTCTATCAAGTAAGCCTCTTTTTGTCCGAACTAAGGCCACCCAAAATCTTTCTGGAACCTATGTACAAGTAATGTTGTGTTAAACAAACCAGTTTTACTGGTAATATATGCAAATTTATGCGCGTTCTGTGCCCAAGGACAAGCCATATTTATAAAACCGCACTATATGCAGCTCATGTGGCTCAAGCCTCACATTTTTGTTTATGTCTTGAAGATTTGTTTAAAAATTATTATCTATTTTTGTTTTCAAAAAGAAATAAGCAAAATTAATGTACTTATACAATTATTGATAATATAAATGCATCAAAATATAAAGAAAGAAACGTAGGTGGCGACAATAGTCAATAGAAAGTAGACTAATCGCCAAAAAGAACTAAATTAGAACAACAACAGTAGCTTATACATGTATTGTATATACATGTATATATGTAGTTCCATGCTAGGTCTGTTTTAAATTATAGAGCTAAGTAAGTAATGCAAATTTATCTTACTCGCTAATATACAGTTATCTGGATTCTGGGTTATACATGTATGGCCGATACACGTACTAAGTTAACCCTAGTTAGCAACTAAAAGAATCTCCTTTTGCATACTGAATCCTACCATCTAAATATAATAGACTTAGTATTGAACTAGGCTACTGTGGTTTTATGAATATGGGCACTGTGGAAAAGCCATTCAATTGAAATGTTGAATTCTCAATACATTTAAATAATTGCAATCCACATTGAATATATGTGTTGCTATGTTGGGTAGACCTCTGGTAAACTTTTAGGTTGCCAGGAACAACCCTTTTTTAATGTGTCCAATAAAGAGCCTCACTTGCGTTCAAATTTCAACACGTACAGTTCAATACTTGCAATCCACATTGAATATATTCGATGTTGCTATGTCGGGGAAACCTCGGGTAAGATTTCAGGTTGCCAGGGACAACCTTTGCTAATGTGACATGCAATTACAACAGAAAACAAATGTCTGCAAACCAAGTCTATTGCAGCCAGCTAGGTTTGACTCTGATGTTACATCAGGCAAGCTCGTATTAATAGAATATTGTCGATATTTATACATTTTGCCTTGTTAAATAGAACAGAAATTGTCGATCATTTCTGTTTCCTAAAAAAAGACCATGTTTTAATGCAATGTAATTTATGAACCACATTTTGTATGGAAAAACTATTTGCAACTGTACTGAAGTTGATTTTACGCATTGAACATTTACCTGTGGTTTGTTTTTGTATAACTCATGCTTGCAAATACTTTGAAGTAACTGTACACGCTTTATATTTCGCGTACATAGATTTTCGCGGATCGAGACTTTACGACAAATTCGAGTTCGGCTGTTACCAACACGCATTCACGACTGTTTTGAGAAAGAATGATGGTAGTGCAGTAATGCATGCAATACACGTACTATGTGTATTGCTTTGCATTTGGTGTCAATATTTTAGCGTGTTGTTAATTTCTCGACTCACAAGAGATTCGCGAAATTCGCGGAAAAAACCCTCGCGAAATATATGGCGTATGTACAGTAACTTACGTTGAACCCCACCGCTTTCCCGCGTTTGTATTTTCACGAATATTATTACGTCTCTTACGCGAACGGGGGCATTGTGTACTGTCCCATAATAGTAAAGGTTATAATAAAAAATAAATCTTCATGTTCTGAAAATTTGTATTGAGTTATTGTACTGTGTAAAATTCATTAAAAAATAAAATACATTTAATATGCAAAACCTGGTACATAATAAAGTAGAAATTTAGGATGTTAACACTTTTGAGTGCAGGGATATTAAAGCTCTATGGCATATGTGTGTATTGTATCTCGCAAAAATGCGAGCTTGGCACTCAAGGAGATAATAACTCGTCTTGAAACTTACTTTTCAAAATATAAACAAATGAAGTTTTGTAATAATAATTTGAACATTTTGTACTTAATTATACCAAGTGCAAAATGTTTAATACATTTATTTCTAGAATTGAATACTAGTATATGTTTTTGGAAATGGTGTGTGTGTGTGTGTGTGTGTGTGTGTGTGTGTGTGTGTGTGTGTGTGTGTGTGTGTGTGTGTGTGTGTGTGTGTGTGTGTGTGTGTGTGTGTGAGTGTGTGTGTGTGTGTGTGTGTGCGTGTGTCTGTGTGTGTGTGTGTGTGTGTGTGTGTGGTGTGTGTGCGTGCGTGCGTGCTTACATGTGTGTGTGTGTGTGTGTGTGTGCGTGTGTTTGTGTTTGTGTGTGTGTGTGCGTGTGTGTGTGTGTGTGTGCACTTGTAAGGACCGGCAAACGGGGATACACACGGGTTTACACACCGGCAAACGGGGATATGTCGGAAACCGGGGATATCCCCGGTTTCCGAACAGCCTCTATAGTGCTTTAGGGATCGTCTTAAGGGCTGTACTGTATGTTATTATGATTTTTGAAGGATATCCCTTAATTGCCCATTTTACATCTATGTAACCGATGGTGTGTATGAATGGACTGTTTGTGTATGTGAGTGTGTGTGAATGTGTGTGTGTGTGTATGCCCATTGGGCATATGTCCATGTTTACACACCGGCAAACCGGGGATAAGCCAAAAAAGCCGAAAAAAGCGGGGATATCCCCGTTTGAAGGTGTTATAAATTTTATCCCCGTTTGAAGACTCCTACAAGTATGTGTGTGTGTGTGTGTGTGCGCGCGCGCGCGCGCGTGTGTGTGTGTGTGTGTGTCCTTCCACTCTGAAGATTCTTGCAGTATTTTGTCTGCGATGTGCAGAGTTACTAGTCAACTAGGTTAAAACCATACTCTTTGCGAGAAGTAGATGATGTTCTTAGCGTGTATGCGATATGTTGTCTCATACACGGGCCCTCCATTTATCCTCCTATCCGAGAGACGGAGTGTATATATATTCAAAAACTGACAAAGGGTTGAACAATATATATCTATGCAAGCCCATAGCCAGGATTTTTTCATAGGCGGAGGTGGGGGGGGGGGGGGGGGCGTAATTTACAAAAGTGGACCGAGACCGACCATGGCCGAGATCGAACTCACTTATTTGGCTGTGGGAGAGGAAGGGTGGGGAAGGGCAGAGAGGTGATAATGGCTAAGACCGTTTGTGGCCGAGACCTATAGACAACTGATTTAGTTGTGTCAGCAGAAGGTGGGGGGGGGGGGGGGGGGGGGGGGGGGGGGGGTTGTTGCCATGGTCAACACCAAACGCACCCAACGAGCTACACCATAATGATAACGTCACTGTTTGAATAATGCATGTCAAGTGCACATCATTTGCATTGTATTCAAAACAAGGCTTATCGCTGGTTCTATTTTAGGCATGCGAATTGATTGTGCAGTCAATTAGTTATCCCAAAATATTATCTGATGAGAAATGTGCACTTGGTATACGACTGGCTGTATACACGCACGTGAACAGATTTCTACTGAACGATTTTTAGAGAACATCCGATGCAGTTTGAGTGAAGAAAAACGATTGTAATGGCTACAATGGATCAACCAGCACGAGGTTTAAATCCGAATTACCCCTCATTTTTTCCTGCTGACACAGTGAATCTTAATGTAGGAGGCACACTGTACACCACTACCGTTTCGACCCTGACGCACTACCCGAAATCCCTGCTGGGCGCCATGTTTAGTGGGCGTCTCCCCGTGAAGAAGGACGAGAACGGTTGTTATTTCATCGATAGCGACGGCCCGCTCTTCCGCTACGTGCTGAATTTTCTCCGACGATCACGACTCGTCCTGCCGGAGGGCGACCGGGAGATCGAGATGCTGCTCGGCGAGGCCGAGTACTACCAGATCGAACCGATGATCAGAGAGATCGAGTTGGCACGAGCACGCGAGGAAGAAATACTGGAGGTCGAGTTGTATGCTGATGAGAAATGGGTGCTGAGAGGTAGACCAGATACCTTAGAATCTTGTACTGAAGATTTCCTTATCGAGGAAGCGTTTAAGAAAAAGTGGGCTAAAAAGAAAATTGATGTACTGGAATACTGGGATAAAAGTGATTTATATGCAACGACGTATGGACACGGTAGGATCGAGATAAAGCTCAGAGTCTCGAACAATATCGCGACGCATGTCAGCAAGGCACGCATAGATATTTTCTCCAAAGTGTTCTCCCTCGGCTTCAAGGAAGTTCCAGTTATAAATCGTTTTTCAGATCAGTTAACGAAAGGAGAACACGTCTGCTCCACCTCCCTCGGCTTCAATGCAGTTCCTCCGGTTTTAGATCAATTAACGAAAGGAAAACACGTCTGCTCCACCTGGAGGTTTATGCGTACTGTGAAGAATGTGTAACTTTGATGCAAATGGCATATTGCTATATCATGTATAGTGGCATAGCTATAGCTAGGTTGGACTGATTATATTATATTGGACTATGTATTTCTGTTTTTCATAAAAAATGTCCCCTTATGTTTCCTATAATGGTTTCCAAAATTACTGGGGGCAAGTGCCCCCTGCCCCCCGTGCTCCCATGTCACCCCCCTCCCCCCCCCCCCCCCCCCCCCGTTTGAAGGCGCATGAACATCGGGTGAAAAGACCAATTAATGCAACCTGAAATCTTACAACCATGAGATCACATGTAAGTTAAAAATATTCAATCGCACTTGGTCACAAGTGATTTTGTTCACTTTCATATCATGCAATGTGGATCCTTTACATAATTATTTAATTCAAACGTAGAGCGCCGGTTTAGCAATCCGAAGGTCTCGGGTTCGAATCCCGGAGGAATCACATTTTCTTTGCTCTTTTTCATTTGTATTACATATATCAGGTCAGTTTCACTTTATGTTTGAATTAATTATACGGAAAACAAGCTGCATCACTTCTGTTATCATTTGCATATCCCAAAGATGGTTTCTATTATCCGGGTTTGTGTCAGATTTATAATAGCTTCTGACCACACGAGCACTGAACACTATCGGGTTTCAGGGACGAGCACCGCACGACCGAGTAATGAGCAAAAATATATTTGCTTACTATTTGCACAAATTTGAGACACAGGTCTCCCAGGGAGACTTTCAAATCCGAACACTTTAATGACTATTACAATAGTTATATTTCGGTTAACACTCTCGAATGGTTACTATGCGTATGAGCAAATTGGTAAATGTTGATTATAAATAATCGGTGTGAAATCAATATTGATGTTTAAAGGGATGGTACAGTTTTTATCAACCTGAAACAAAAACTTGCCCCATAGTCCATACCATTACTATTACAGTAGTTGTAATTCCACCATGCCCAAAATGTAAACAACTTGCAAATGGCCACGTTAAAATGCTTTTATCTTTCAAAAAGCAGCCGTTAAAACACAAAATGCGTTTTCTAAAAAAAACATTGGTTTCAACGAATTCTTGTAACAAATTGTGACAGTTGATGTTTTGTTAAAATAATGATTAAATAGAGAAATACTTAACAACTATTTCAAAACATCTTTTCGAAAAAGTGTAGACGTTAAATACATTTGTTTATATTGTTGAATAAATATGGTACCCATATTTATTCCAATCGGATATATTTATTGATATTTCAGCTCTTTCTGAACCGATGATCAAATCAAGTTTGCTTTATCTG